>VDFB02378435.1:0-12225 GCA_007258455.2 Sequoia sempervirens | reverse complement strand
CTAGTGTTATCATGTTGTAATCCTTTAAATAAGATATCTAATATAACCTCTACAAAAAAATATATTTTAAAATGGTAGAAAAGTAAAGTTTTTTTCTTGTAATTATGAAATAAAGCAATAAATTTATGTATGAAATCTTGTTGATGGATGTGCATAAGAAAAATCATTTCACATTTGCATTATATATTATTCCACAAAATGTACATAAGTAAAATCTCTCTTTTTGAATTAAACATGTATCTTATGTATGGTGTACAAACACCTTCATTTACCACTTAGAACTAAACAAAGTCACATGCAATCCCTATATAAATAACATAATTAATTCCTCTTTATGGTCTCATGGAAGCCAACAACATATATATGATTAGAAATTAAAAAAAATTGATCACAGGTCTATAAATAAGTCTTAAGTCATTGGAGATCATTTAAAAATAAAATATGATTCAAAATGAGATTTTATTTCATTTGGAGGTTTGATTTGATTTTTAGGATTTTATTTTCTCAATTGATCAACCTATTCGAGTAAACACTTGCAATCACCATTACTTTGTGTATTTTCAGTCAAGTGGGCTTTAGAAAACCAAGAGATGGGGTGGCTATTAATGGTGCTTGTAGTGGATGGTGTGATCAAGAGAAACTACATGTTTTCTATCTTAGAGCTTTAGTTCATCGCTGCCTCTGATCTCAAGATCATCAACCGGTTATGGAGGAAGCACAACAACAACTACTTCGACTACATTGTGCATCAAAGGATTTGGAACAAAGTCAATTGATACTTCACAAAATTCTTCAAATAAGTGGCCTGGATGAAGCGCTTAAAATAGGGGGAGGGTGACTAGGAGTATTACAGTTACAAATCATTTCCATCTTAGTTTATCTGGGATTTGGCAGATTCTACACTTGAGGATAGTTTACCTTTGATGAATACTCTTAAAGGAACTTAGTTCCTTGCCACCATTCTCCAACATTCTACCTTCCATGACCAAGATAGCTAACAATTTGTTAATCTTAAATACTAGTGGATTTATCTTTCAAGAGCAAGAGATTAAAGACATAATGAGTATTAACTATTTGTTTTTCTTAAATGCTACTAGTTCCCATGATGGAAGGGTGTTACGAGATATGATCTTCTTTGACAATTAAAAGATGATTTGTTTCCTTTCTCTATGTTGGATTATCCATTGTTGTTTGGTAAAATAAAAAACGTTTCATTGTTGGATCTTTGTTATGTCTGGTGTTTTTCTAGCAAAAGGACTTGAATTCCAAACTAATGAAGTGTAAGGCTAAGTTGTAAGGGGTTCTTTGAACTGGCTCTAGGAAAATTCACCACCAACAATTTATTGTCAGAAAATTCACCGCTAATAATTCATATGGGAAAATTCACCGCCATGACAAATTCATCTCAAAGAAAATTAACCACCAGCAATTCATGGTTGTCCAAAATTCACCGCATTAAAAGTTTGGGATTAATTTTTAATTGGTGGTGAATTTTTCATGAAAGTGAATTTTCCCATGGTGAATTGTTGATGGTGAATTTTCCGACGGTGAATGTTGATGGTGAATTTACGTGATGCCCTTTGAACTTTGTGTACTTATCACTTGGTAGCTAGCCGTCATGATTTGTGTTATACTTTAAGCAGTCAAAAATATATTTATGGTTGTGGAACGTTAAGTAATAACTTTTGTTTTTTCTTTACTATTCTTGGGAGTTTATAACATGAGCTACACATCCTGGGTTTGGATCTTGCAAGTCACATTGGAAAATATTTGTAGCAGCTTTTGTTAAGCCTATTTGGGTATAAATGATCTAGTAATTGTTGTGGGAATAATGGCAATCCTGAGGCATAGGCACAATGGGAAAGATGTGTTACTTATTTTGGTCTATGTCACTCTTACTGTTGTTGTCATGTCTACCATTATACACAAGGTTGCCATCACCGTCAACCCATTTCTTCCCAATTCCTTTTCATAGATAGTCAATATATATTTGTCTCCTCCACGGTTACAAAGTCTGAAGATTTGTATGAAGCATCCTCTAGTAGTGTTATTGACATGATCTACTTATAATATTTGTATGCTATTCCATCTCTGTTTGGTTTTGTTTTTCTTCTCAATGTTGTATGAACTTAGATTTAATCTTCTAATCGTATGTTATTTTTGAGGAAGAGAAGTGTTACATAAATCTCACAACAATGTTATGTGGGTGTTTTGTTATAGAAAAAACAACAAAGATAACATAGGTTATCTTTGGTTTTAGACATATGACTACAATGGATCCCTGATCAAGAAATAGTTCCCAAATCTTATGCTCTAGGAACTCCCTGTTTATTGAAGTTCTAGTGATGGTATTTCAAGACATTGTGTTTGAACTTGTAGATTTGAGATATGGGAATCTTTTCTATAATACTTGTGCTTGCTTTTGTGCCATTAATTGAAGGATTCGAGAATGAAAAATCTCTTGCAAGGTGTCCTTTATGTAGATAGGTACAATATCATTTATCAATTTTTGATCTCTACTATGGAAATGATTTGCATTAGATGTTTGATGACTTCAAAATATTTGAGTAGACAACCATTGAATTTTTCATTTTCTTATTTTTTTGAAAATTGACTTTATGTGTATTAAATGAAAATTGAGCACTAAGTGATTTTGATTATTGTGATTATAGATTGACGTTTATGTAGATTCAATGCACCTAGTAGAATTGAATTTGCTTGTAAAAAAAATATTAGAAATTAAAATATAATACTATTGTGTTTTTCAGTACATAACTATTCAAAACATTTATATTTCTTGTAATTTTGTTGGACTATGGTCATGTTTTAATTTATGGGTTACACACCTATTTTGTGTGATGACTATTTTTTTTTCATAATTACTTAATTGTTTACAACTTTTTGATATGCTATCTTGGTTTTTCCAAATAAATATGGTTGTTGGTTTGAGTATCCATGAAAATGAAAATAGTTGAATAATGTGTTGTCCAACAAGTGCAAAAATATTGGAAGGAAAATTTTTATGTGGACTAAGTAGAGAGGATGAAGGAAGCACAAGATTACTAGGATGTGTAGAAAAAATGTGTCTTGGGATTTAAATAGATCTATTTACAACAATATCTTATATAGAACATTTCTTTTATTTGGACGTCATATAATAATAATATCTTATGTCAAAATTTATAAGGTAGGTTATATTTGAGTTTCATTAGTGCTTAATAACTCTTTTTTTGTAGCCCACAAGTGTTCTTACTTGATAGTGACATTGGTTTGTGGTATGTTATCTCATTAGTGTACAAAATTGGTATCATCATTCAATATAAATTTTGTTTCTAGAGATATTTGGTCCATTGTAATTTTGGAACTTAGATGTTTGAGCAATAGTTTTGTATTATCTCTCAGTACATTTTTAGAGTGAAATCTATTGTTGGTTTGTTTTGACATTGATTTGAAAATCCTTAGTGTAATTTCATGATAGATTTTTTGACTTGGAAACATCATTAGGAAGCAACAATTCTTTATCCTACTACTTTTCATCATATAAAGGACAAGACTTGGGTCATTGAGAAATATGAACTCATGTATAGGAGCACATTTTTAAATGAAAACTTGAAAGATTAAAGTTGTTTGGAATGTTTCAAGTCAACAACACTTGGATATTGGCTTTGTCTAAGGTGACAATTACTGACAAAGAAAACCCTTATTCAAAAATTGTTGAAAACTTATATTCTACTCAAAATTAAATTGGGTGTCTAAAATTTACAAGTTTTGAGCATATATAGATATTTTTATTATTTTATACTACAGGGTAAAAGTATAAACCTGTGTCACACTTTATAAAGGAATCAGCCAACATGAGAAAAAGTTCTCAACTTCAACCACATAAAAGTGGTATTTATGTTTTGAATTTAAAAATGATGTAAACTAATAAAATGTAGAACTTTTGTTGAAGTTTATCCCTGTAATTTTTCAAAAAAAAAATTTTTAATTTGATATATTTTTATCAATTTAAAAGCAGATTTCGTTATGTTGAAAAATTCAAGAAACAAATAGAAAAAAATTCATTTTCTCCTGAGTTTTTTTTTCCAAATAGCTAACTTCAATATCTAGGGTATGGAAAAAAAATGAAATTTTGATGTAAATTTTTCTCATAATAACATTTTAAAGTCAAACTAACTTGAATTTGATAGTTTTCAGTTGACGTCAACTATTTTTTTTTTTTCATTTTCAAAAAACAAAATATACCCTTTTGAAGAGAACTCTCTCCTCTAGGGCATCATATATTTTGCAATTTGTTTTATGATGATTTACTATTTTTTATTTAATTTCAACTGAGCCTCTTTTTGACTTTGAACAACCTACTTGCAATATTTTAAAATATTTATATATTAAAATTAATCAAAATATATATATATATATATTTGGATTCAACATTGTGAGCTCTACCAAAGGGTATTTTTATTCTTTTAAAAAAATAATTTTGATTGAAGAAATATTAGCTAGAAGTTGAAATTTTTTGGAAATTTGAGAAAATGGTGACTTTGCTGCCATATCACCTGCCATGTGGATGGATTCAGCCAAATAGGTTTCAGTCGAATCCTAATCAACTGAATCATGTTCAGCCGAACCATATCCAGCCGAATACTATTCGACCGGATCATATTCAGCCGAAACACTGATTTTTTTGAATTTGTTTTTTTGATTGTTTCCATTTTCATTGAATTTCTTTCTGTTTTCATTGAATGTCTACTAAAACATAAAATGACCGACTTTTTGATTTTTTGAATTTGTTTTTTAGATTTCTCCCATTTTTCGTCCAATTTTTATTGAAATAACTATTTAAGCCAACTTTTATTAGTCTATTTTTTAGGTTTTTTCCATTTTTTATCCAATTTTTAATGAAGTAACTATTTCTATTATGATTTACTTTTTTCTTTTAAATCACTAAGCATTTAATACTAAACAACAAGATACTTTTCTAATCATTTGCATTTGTCATAGGCTATCTAGTTGAATAGGAAAATCGAGCATCTAAAACATAAGATTTGGTAATTTTCTTTAATTTATTTTTTGTTTTGATGCTTATATGTTCATTGCTAGATTATTTTATGTTCATGCTTATATTTTCATTGTGTTTTACTATGAATATTTTGAGCTAATGCTTGGACTAACAAGTGGTGTAGTTGTTGACTGTCGAAGAGTAATATTGAAAAACTACTAATCTATGGTTTTGCAAGACATTTGGCCAAAGACTTTTTATTTTTGAAACCAATTGTCATTTAGCTTAGAACACATTTCAATTGGTGCTTTAAAATGAACAATTGTCTTCCACCATATAATTTAACTAGGAGATGAATGAACATTATTTGTTATGCTTGAGATGGTAGGGAGTATGCTCTCACCCTGTGCGAACTTGGTGATTAGAAACTAGACAGTCCATCATCTTTTTATGTGTTTAATCCTTTAGAGGGCCTGGCTTGGTGGGAAAAAGTACTCACCCTAAGGGAATGACTCAACTGGTAACAGGCTAAAGCCAAACTACTTCCAGCCGGTATATAAAATTGGTGCTTGAGGAAAGTTTAAGTACCACAAGTGCAGATGTATTATGCCAATAAGTGAATCCCCATAAACCTTGTAGAGTGTAACCTCTGTAGGTTGGGAATCCTCCTTATCAGAGCTAATCTTTCCACATGTATAACCACTCGAATGGATGCCATTACTAGACACCTCTTGTTTATAGTTGCCAAAATCCTTTTCTATTTGTTGGTGCAACAACGATCATTGCCAAGGCATCCACATTCTCGTAGTTCTTAGTAGAGGTAAATAGTCTGTCATGGGAGATTCATGAGGGCTCAAAGCTTGGTTGACTCAAGAAGTGAGTGTCATGGAGGTGAGCCAGTGTGGCCAAGCTCCTAAGTCACCTGCTAAGAATAAGTGCGACTGGGGAAACCCACGTGGAATCTAGTGAATATAGTCCTTGCTAACCTTAGGATTTGTGTTTTTATTGTTAAAATCAAACATTTTGTCTGCTATGTCTTGTGTATGTGTTCAAAAATAGACCTGAAACAAAAATCACACCTAATACTTTGCAACACCTTAAACCTTGCAAAACCCCAAAACGTCAAACAACAAAAACATCCAAAATGAACCTATCACTTAGATTTCTTAGGGCTATCAATCCTTCAATTCTGATCTTTCAATCCTTGCATTCCACCTAGTCCATGCATATCCTCCACCCTTACATATCCATTATTGCTCAAACAAACCTTTAGCTTACACTTAGACTACTCTTCCTAGGTCTTGAAATCAAACCATTGGCTATCTATCACCTACATCACTTGAGGTTCATCATCCTTAAGTTAGGGAATATACCATTATCCTTGAGTAGGGAAATCCTTTTGGAGTCCATCATCTCCTACATACCCTCTCTTGATTATTGGTCCTTGTGTCTATCCATCATAACACAAGTAAAGCCTTTACATCATAACCAACTTTGGACCTAGAGTTTCCTTTGAGCTCTTGCATTCTTATCTTGTCATATCATACCATACTATTTTCATATTCCTTTTATTTCTTCCTACTCTTAGGTCTCATACATTATCTTACCTTAGGTTGAAGATCAAAACAATCACATATGACCCCTAGAACAAGAGCAAAAATGTTTCAAGAAGAAGGGAACCCTTGGGGAAAAGACTTTGATACTAAGAAATAACCCAATCCACTATAAACGAAGTTCTTAATGATAATAAATTCACTAAACTTCTTACAAAGGTGGTCAAACATAACCCACAACAATACTTTAAGTTAAAGAAGAAGATACAAAAGCTACCATGGATCAAATCGATATCTTGAATGATCAAGAAGAGCAGAGCATGACGAATGATAAGGCCATAATATCATATCAACTAGGATCATCCACTTTTATCAAATCAGGCTTTCTCACAAAGGAGAAGATTCTAGACAACAGTTTCCACATACATAATGATGGGTTTACATCAAGTGTTTTCATTGTAAAAAATAGTCATACCTCCATGATATTAGGGACACTTTATCCAATGCAAACATCAAAAAATTTGAATGCACTTTATTTTTGTATGCAGGTGAATTCAAACCTGAGCAATTTGTGTTGGGGAATAAAAAGACAAGAACAAGGTTGTATGATCGAAAAAGAGATAGTAGAAATGTGGATGAAACCAAATCTTTTGGAGAAGAACCCATGGAAGTTGTTGATGACCAAGGAGTATAGGACCTACCAGGACAAACTAAAGGTGGTCATAGAAATATTTTCCTTGGTATGGAAAATATTATAGAGATGGATGAGGAATCCCTTTTTAATAGTATTTCATCTGAAGATATGTTACCTAAAAGAACAGTAAAATTACACTGTAAAAGAATATGGGATGAATATTTTGAAGAAAAGTCTATAGTTGGAAGAGCACAATTATTTGTAAAATTATTTAGGAGGAAAGAAATGACCCCTGTTTTGGAGTTGTTAGGGATTGATAATAAGAAAAAGTCATCAAGATCATTAAAGAAAACAATAGTTGAAACCTGCAAGAAGCATTGAATTCTATTGAAAACAAGAGTCAAGTTATTAATTTAAGTGTTGCACGTAGAGCATTGATGATGGTAATTTCTAGTAAGAAATTATCACATAGAAGACAAGTTAAAGCAGTTTTTGAATTACTCAATGTTTCTAGGAGAATTGTTTAAAGATATATTAGAAAGATAAATAGATTGGATGGAAATCTTGAGAATAATTGGGTAAATATTTGTAGGGTTCCCCGAAAAGATAAAATCTCAGAAGATGTAAAGGAATAGGTGATTGAATATTGGACCAGCCACTCGTGTTTCTTCCAATAGAAGGGAAACTATAAAAATAAAAGGTGTTGATGGTAAAAAAAATTGCATCCGAATTTTTTTATAGATACAACTCAAAGTGGGTTTTTTTAAGCATTCAAGCAAGAATTTTCAGATGTGAAGATTTGTCAAAGGATGTTTGAGAGACTACGACCAAGTTTTGTACATATAAATAAGATACGTGAGACTTGTTGTTGTTGAAATCATGTTGAATTTCATCTACACCTTTAGACATATAGAAAAGTTATGGCAGTAATCAATCCAAAAATAGTCATCCCTGGAAGTACAACACAATTTGTGAAGTCTCTTCTATGCGAAAATTCAAAAGATTCAGATGAATTAAAAGTGCAGTGTATAAAAAATATATGTAATGAATGTGAAAATTTGAAGAATCTTTTACACATTGACAATATTGATCATTTAATGCAAGTTATGTGGAAGAGATTTGAATATGAGAAATACTCAACAAAGTCAAGAGTTGAGACCAAAAAAATTGTTCTAAAAGAGAGTGAGTTGTCTTAAAATGAATTTATGAAAAAAATTTGTAATATCATATATCCACATATTCAACATTGTCATGGTGCTAGATGGAAAGCTAAGCAATTTCGTGACTCAAAGAATTGATTTCCAGCGGGTTGTATTCTCTCTATTGTTGATTTCTTTGAGAACTATACATTTAGTCCTCAAACTGAGATCCAAAGTCAATATTATCATTCAAAGCAAGTTGTAATATTTGTGAAAGTTTTTTATAGGCATGCTAAAGAACATCTGGATGTTCTACAAAGTAGTAAAGATGAACGAATTATGATCAAAGAGGTTCACTTTTATATCAATGATGATACAGGTCATGATAGAAGCTATGTAGCCCATTGTTTTGCAGTGTTTTTTGAAGACCTAAGACAACGTCAAATAGATGCTTCACAACACTGGATATGGTTTGATGGATGTGCTAGTAAGCATTGATTTAATTTTTTTTGAAATTATATACATTTATTTATTTACTTAACTTGTTCAGACTTAATTAGTTGTACACATATAGTTTATTTTTACTATCTTGGTTTTAAATGAAATTGGTTGTAACATCATAGGACAATTTAAGTCAACAAAAGCTTTTAATTGGTTAAGCCAACAACATATTAGATGTGACATAAATTTTTTGTGGAATTTCTATGAGAGCGGACATGGAAAAGGAGAGCATGATGGAGCTGGAGCATGTGTGAAGTGTGCACTTCTCAAACATGAACTTGCAGGTAACACCATATGGATGTTTAGAAAAAATCTAATTATGTTTTTTGAGATTATTTTTTCCTTTCAACTACAAAACCTCTTAACTTGACATTTCACCAACATGAACTTGCAGGTAATGCCATAAGGAATGCACACAAAATTGTTGAATGGTGCAAAATTTATTTTGTTGCTCATGACTCAATATACAACACACGATATTTTTGGGAAGTTAAAGGTACATAAATGAATTTGTTTTATGAATTTCAATGTGTACATGAATTGATTTTCACTTTTATACACTTTTTAATTGGATGTTTGAAATTTACGTATATTGATCAATCAACTCATACTAATTGTCAAACAATTAGTGGTATTAGAAGTTTGCATCAAATCATGACAGTAGGACATAGTAGGCCTCCAGTAGTTCAAGTGAGAAAAATCATGTTTTTATGTTGATTGCATTGAAAACAATGCAAATGCTCTACAATGTGAGAATATTAGAGATGGGTATGTTTCACGATGGGAAATAAAACAATTAGCGGACACATTGAACCCTTTTGAAGATAATGACATTGTAGATATCTATGATCCTCTGTATTCAGCTGATTATAGACATGTATCAAATTTAGTTGTTACAAGTCAATTTTAAATTTTTAAATTGAATTTTATTTCTTACATTTGATTTATATTCTACCTAAGTTGAGCATGGTTTACTACATGGTGTGTACAGGAGATATTTTTGTTGTTCTTGCAAATCCTGACAATGTAGAAGGTGTAGATTACTATCTACTAAGATGTACGCAACCAAAATGCAAATTGTCAAAATCAATGATAGATGGTGATGGACAAGAGTATCCTACTAAATTAGTGGCTGTTGAAGGAACATACTATCAACAAACAAAAATAGATACAAATGACATTATATTTATTGATTATATGCTAGGTCAAAAGGTTTTACATTATAGTCATTTAGTTATAGCAACAAGATTGAATCTCAAAACTTTACCAAAAAGAGGGTGGGCCAAACAAAGGTGGAGGTTGCCTATTGAAGACCATGAAAATATTTTAGAGACAATAAAAGATAGATAGGATCCAGATTATATGTACCAAGAACTTTAAGATATTTTTGTACATATATATTTTCTATGACAATACATACATGTAACATTTGGGGATGAGGTCCCCTATTTGTGACCTTACTAGTTCATAGCTCTGGGTCAAAAGCGTTTACCCCTTGAATAAAAATAAAACATTTGGACCTAAATTTGAAAATCTTTTTATTTTATGTTGAATTCAAATAATTTCATTCAATAGTAGCCCATGAAGCTTTCTTTTTTGTCATCTTGTTTGCCTATAAAGCTTTCTTAAGGTGATCTTATTTTCCTATAAAGCTTTCTTAAGGTCAGTTGAACCACATGTTTGTGGATATCTTTGGTGCATAATTATAACACATAATTTTGATCTTACTTTTGATGATATAAAAAACACTATAGTTGAGAACACTATAGATTTGTACTTTTACCCTACAATTATATACCTGAAACACATGAATAACATGCCCTTATGGATTCTAAATATAAAATTCATTTAACAATTGAATTAAAAGAATGTTTGATTTTGAACAAGTTTGTTAAGGATTAATTCTCTCAAAGTGTAATATCACAAAATCAAGTTTAAGTTTAGGACAAATTTCACCCAGTAAATGCCCTCTAATGATCCATGTCATTGTTATCATAAACCATGGTAGATATATGTCAAGTTATACCACTTTATTTACTTAAAACTATGTTGAATTCAATAGCTTACAAAATTAAAGACTTATGAAGGATAATTGGAACATGTAAAGACAATAGAAAATGAATAAAATGTGTTAACTAAATTTTTTTATTAACATCTAAGAAAATACAACACAAATATGTGTGGCTTCTTCCAAACAACTCCAATTCATCACAAATAGTTATAATAAAATTGAAAACCACTATAAATGAATAAGATGTCTAGCTTATGGAAAGAGCAAACACCATATCTAGTAAAAATGAGACCCCTCACCATCTAATCTAGATGGAAATACTCTATATAAATCATTTGAAGTTGGGATTACTCCATAAGATTTTGAGGAAAGAAACCCCTCACCACCCAATCTAGATGATAATGATTCTTTTCTCAAGAGGAGCTCATCTCGTCGAATGATACTAACAATTATTTTACTTATTATATCATGAATACTAATATCTCAAACTTTCATGGCTACAAGATTACCTTTCAAGTATTTGAAACACAAGAAGAGGGAAAGTATTTAGTGAAATGACATTTTAAGGTCGATCTCATAGCTGTCCATTCCAAAGAATTTAAAATTGATGGTTTTAATTTACATATTTCTATATTTTATTTAGTTTTATCCTAGTTGGGAAGCATTTGCATTATTTTCAATGCAACCTTGAAATTATAATAAAAAAAAGAATTGGTCTTTCTCAGGTACTCCTTTCAAAGCCGCTTAAAACTACAATGATTTATGGCACATGCAAGTAACCAAGTTTATTCTTAGTCTTTTGAATAGATTTGTCATTTATATTTACAAGTTAATTTTTTATTTATGTCTCCTCTGAATGTCATTTGATATTTATTTTTAAGTGAAAAATATTGAGAATTTTGAATTATATCTCTATCTATAAGATGTGCTTATGTCAATAAGATCATTATTCCCCAAAAAGTAAAGTTACAAATATAATAATTTTATACATAAAATAAAATAAAATTATGCACCATGTTTTAAATATTACTTTACATATAAAAATTGGTAAATAAAACTATTGTATCTTCTACGCACAAACACAAATGTACTCTCTAGCATATTAGGTTACATATAATTTTCTATCGACATAACCAATGTGCCTCCTTTTGGTGCAAGTGCTAGTCTATGTGGGGCAAAAAACGAAAGGAATTTTCTTTTCCCTCTTTTTTTGTGATGTCCCATCAACCTCACATTTTTAAAAAAAAATCAACAATTATAATTCTTCTCTTAAATTTACAAAAATGTATTTATCTGATTTATAAAAATCTAAAAAATATTAAACTTAAACTATGTCAAGAGTTCTGCATTTCATTAGTTTATATTATTTTAAAGTTTAAACACAAATG
>VDFB02378434.1:0-66511 GCA_007258455.2 Sequoia sempervirens | reverse complement strand
GCTACTACAAGGGATTAGTCAGCCTTCACCTAGTTCACAAAGGTGAAGGATTGCCAAGGGCTACCCTAGTTATGACATTGGAGTGCTTGCATAGGTAATTACCCTACCACACAAGTAAGGTTAATCAGAGCTAACTATTGTATTAGGAGGGTTAACAAGAAATCAACTATAGCACAAAGATGATCGATGCTAGGTTATACCCATATTATGAAGTTAGTTGATAATATCACCAATGTCACTAGATGTTTTATGGAGGCTACTCCTTCAGTGGACAATTTTTTCTTCAATAGCCTAAGAGTGATTGAAGTTGGAACCCACTACGCTATGTAGGTTCACTTCTTGTGAAAATATCACTTATGCTTATATAACCCTTTGGATGGAAGGTGGACCCCTAGTGTAGTATAGGATACATTGAATCATCTTCATAGTCGTATGATGGTGTCACAAGGATTCTTTCTATCATCACAACTAGTGTAGAATACTAGGAAAAGGGTTGGGACCCACAATGTAGTGCACAATGCGTGAACATTCCTTTTCTATCCAGGATGCACTAAACAGTTAGGTGTTAGTCACTTATTGTGGATTTTTCACTCACTTTGTTTATTTTAGTCACCACTTTTTACTTGTTTAAATGGCCTCAATTTTTGTGCACATTGTTATTAGTACCCTTCCCAATGATGAAATCAAGTAGTATGGGATGCTTAACTGTCATCACAAATGGTGGTGGATTGGGAAAACGATGAGACTCATGGTGTAGTATGGGATGAATTAACATTCCTTTTCAAAATAATATCTACTTATGGGACTACATGTATTAGTAAACCAAGTAGTGGGATGATACATACAATAGGTTGCATCTACTTCCATGGTGCCAATTATTCTTTTTGTGAACATGTGATGTATTATGAATCATTCACACTAGATATATATGTGATGTATGCTTGTAGTCACTATCGTGTCTATGATGCAGGTATGAGTTAGTCACTATCATACTAGTGATCTATCTATAAGCTAGTCAATTTTGTACTTGTGATGTGTATGAGCTAGTCAATGTTGCACCTATGATGTCATTATAAGTTAATCAATGTTATACTTTTAATGTGTGTATGAGCTATCCACTATTGTACTTGTGATGTGTATGAGCTGTTTTCCTTATGTAAATGTGAACTATGTGTGAACTTGGAATTTCAAAATGGCATTAACCCTATGTGGTTTTGTGTGTATTTATACACTAATAATTGAAATTGATTGACATGGAACTAACACTTGATATTAATTTATTATTGATCATTCAATTGAAATTTGACTAAATTGAAAGCTTACACACAATAATATTCATGCATTAAAAGTGATATCAAAGATCTCATATAAGAGAAGAGGATGAACTCTCTATCATTCATATATGAACTATGAAGCCAATGATTTACCAAAGGGGATACGTAGGCAAGATAATCACAATTGAGCCTTTAGTTTTAGGTTTGGGTCTAGGGATGACCCTAACTTTAGGATCTTACCACTTTCTAGTGTAAGCTTTCAAGTGGTAGCATAGACTCGTTGCCATGATGGTGGTTGATTAATTTGGTCTAGTTGTTATGGAAAAAAATAGTAGCAATCAAGGGCAAATTGTTACAAATTTGGGGATTAAGGTTAATTTATTTAAGTGATCAACCTTAGGTAATAATTAACTAATGATGAATGGTGAAGGCGACTAATTAAATAATGACTTATTTAATTAATTTACAAGAAATTTAGTATAAAGGAAATTGGTGTAAAATTTGAGATATCTATAAGAAGAAATAAGGGAAGCTATGAAAATATAACCTAACATGCATTCAAAAGGAAGAAAAAGCAAGATCTAATAAGTTCACCAAAAAAAAGAATAAATAAAAAGTGGTTTTAGAGAGGAATTTCACTTTTTTTTTGGAATTTTTTATCTTTTATGTCAGAAACTAATTCTTATAAAAAACTATTTCAAACTATTCCAACATTAACCTATCACACAAAATTGATACTAGCAACAACATAAAAAAATAGGAAATTAAACGCTAAAGAGAGAGAAAAGAAAAAAGGGTAAATATGAACTTAGATTCAATCAAATTAGTTCTAGGAAGTGTTGGAAATGATGATCTAGAATTGCTAGCAAATTTTTAAGCCAAAATGAGGTAGGATGAATGCATACCTACTAAGATAGGGAGGTGTCTTAAGGTAGTAATTTTGATACCAAGATAGGGGCACTAACATATGAAAGGGTAAATTTTGAATATTTTCATCTTATGAAGGTAGATGCATAATAAGCACCAAGGAATGAAACCAAAAGGAATCAAAAAATACCAATACAACCAAGTAAACACCTTTCAAAAGACAATCACAATGACCAAACACTTAGAAAATCAATGACACTTAACCAATTCATCATTCAAAAAAAGGTCAAATTCCCTAGCAGAGTCATCAAAATGTGTACCTTCAAAATGAGTTCAAGACAATGGATTAGTAACACAAAACAATCTTAAGCTCAAATAAAAGATAGACACTCATGTTAGAGAAAACCAACAAAGACAATAAATTAAGATGAAAATAAGAGAAAATAACACAACATTTATAACTTCATCATTGGTTTTTTGGATAAACTCCAATATAGAGATGTGGGTTTTCCTTGTAATCATGACACAAATTTCATTGTATAATGGTATGATTAGATTGATTAGCTCATAAAATAGTAGTATAACATTAGCATGAAATTTTTTTGTTAAATGAGAGGGAAGGCCTTTCCATAAATAGATTTATCAAGAGAAAAATGGAAGGTCAAGATGCAAATTTGAATGGAGTCCTAAGATTAAAGTCACATGGATTAAAGTCCAAGAATTATGACTTGATTGTCACAAGTGAGAAGAAGATCCAAGATCAAAGGATGCATTTGATCAAGGTGAGAAAAGGACAACTAGCAAGTAAGGTGGAAAAGGCTAAGCATGCTCACACATGTGAGAAAGGTAGCATGTGTGGGATATATAATCACATGTGAACATTTTATGTGGAGACAAATCAAAGGTCAAGGAATGAGATGGAGGATTAGCATGCCTTGAAGTTAGGATACTCACACATGTGAGCAAAGAGTGAGATGAGTTAGCATGCTCCCACATGTGGGAGCATGAAGTGGGTTGAGGTGGAAGTCAAAAATGCTTCCAAGATGGCATACTCACATGTGTGAGAAAGGAGTGGGATGGGTTAGCATGATCATTCATGTGGGAGAATGGATAAGATTGAAGACACATGGTAGGAGAAGAACAGTTAATATTACCATGTAAATGGATTTAATAGCTAGTATTAAAATGCTAAGGATTAATGATGATGTGGAATTAAATATTATAAGAAATGGTAATGAAGATTAATTAGCCTAAGTCAATTAGTTAAGCAGG
This sequence comes from Sequoia sempervirens, assembly GCA_007258455.2. Classification (NCBI taxonomy): domain Eukaryota; kingdom Viridiplantae; phylum Streptophyta; class Pinopsida; order Cupressales; family Cupressaceae; genus Sequoia; species Sequoia sempervirens. The sequence continues at coordinate 63,098 of VDFB02378434.1, read as the reverse complement.
TATTATTAATTGATTTGGTTGAAGGATTTGGATATTAAGACCAATTGATTTAATTAATCAAACTTAGGGAAGAATTTGTTAATAATAAATGGTGAAGGTAATTAATTAAATAATGACTTAATTACTTACAAGAAAGTTAGTGTTAAGGAAATTAGTGGTAAATTTTAGATATCTACAAGAAGAAATAAGGGAATCTATGAAAAGTTAATCTAGCATGCATTCATAAGGAAGAACAAGTGAGACCTTATAAGTTCGCCAAATAAAAATAAATAAATAAATTGGTTTTAGAGAGAAATTTAACTTGTTTTTTTTAAATATGATTGTTTTTATTTTTTGTGTCATAAACTAATTTCTATGAAATACTATTTCTAGTTCTATTCACGATAGGAGGGTTCTAGAAGGAATAGTATGGACTATGCAACAATGAGTCAACATAGTGGAAACAACACAAAAAATAGATATCCAAACACGAATCTTCATTAATATAGAATTATTACATGCAACATTGGCCACCAAGGAAAATATCCAGGGCTCACAGGCCTTGCCTCAAAGGCTTACAACATACCACTGGACAACAAGCCTTATTACATGCCCTTGAAGGGTTATTGCAAAAAATGTATTGATCTGAATATAAATTTATTGATTGATTACTGATGATTTGTCTTCAATGAATTACAATGCTTATAAATATACTCCTCCAGCTCCAAGATAGATCTACGTCGGCCACAAGGATTAATAACCCAAATGTGAATGTCGGCCTCAAGATATGAAGAATTAGCTCCACATGAAAATTAATTAACTTGTGAATCTTCCATATAGGTCCCGAAAAACCTAAGATTCTTGTATGATGTCTCATTAAGCTCTACACAATCTGGATAGTTTTGCACTAAGAAATTGAACCAAGTTGACCCCTAAATGCTCTAACTGGCAACACAGTGAAATTTTGGGAGTGAAAATTTTTTGGGAGTGATAACTTCTAGTAGGAAAATGCAACTGATCTGAGATTTGGATATGTAGTAGATGTCAATATGTAGATTCTATATCCTGTTCCACGAGCTGAGAAACAACAATGTAGAAAATGTGGAATGAACTATTGAAACTGCTACTAAATGTAATGCAAGAAAAGAACTATTTTTGGTTGATACAGGATTTCTTTACAACTAGGGATGCTCCTACATCAAACACCCAGGGTTGGAAGAAAAGTGAGTCCCTCACTTTCTAGGGCTAAGAGGAAAACCAAGATGATCTACCTCAACCTAAGAAATCCATGATGAATCCTCCACTGATCTGCCTTTCTATTTCACAAGATATTCTTTGTACTGCTTATTCCTGGTGCCTCTTCTGATTCTGGTATCCAAAATCTATTCAATCTCCTTTGGTAATTGATGTGGTAACTTCTCCTTCAAATCCATTTCATCACTACTACCACTTGATTCTCCTTTATGAAACTCATGTATGTTTGCAATATTGAAAATAGGTGATATACCCAATGTCTCTAGTAACTCCACTTCATATACACTTCCAGAGTCAAAATTCCTTAGAATCTTACATGGTCCAAACTTCCTCATCTTTAGCTTGTATTTTCCAATTGGAAATATTCCCTTCCTCAAATATACTATCACTTCATCTCCAACTGCAAATTCCTTGTCTTTGGTGTTCATCTGCCTTCTTATAAATTATTGTTCATGTCTTGCAAATGCTTCCAGACCTGGTTATGCAATGTATCCATGAAATCTACAAACTCTTCTTCCTTTTCACTCCTTTTACTCTCCATACTGATGTCTCTTAACTCTACAACTCCTTTAGTACTTACTTCAGTAACAATCTGAAATGGTATCTTCCCTATACTCTGGTTTACTAAATTATTGTATGCAAACTCTACCTGTGGTAAAACTATATCCTAGCTTCCTAACTTATCTCAAACCAAACATCTCAATAGGTTACCCAAAATTTTGTTCACTACCTCTATTTTTCCATCTATTTATAGGTGATATGTTGAACTGAACTTCAAATTTGTTTTCATCTTCTTCCACAATGTCCTCCAAAAGTATCCAATGAATTTGGTGTCTCTTTCTGAAGTAATAATCTTAGGTAATCCATGCAATCACACAATCTCTTTGAAAAATAAGTTAGCAACATGCACAACATCATTAGTCTTCTTGCAAGGAATAAAATGTGTTATTTTAGAAAATCTATACATTACAACCATAATAGAATCATATCCTCTCTGTGCTCTTGGAAATCCCAAAATGAGATTCATGCTCAAATCTTCCCAGGGTCTCTCTGGTACTGTCAAAGGCTTGTACAATCCTATATTATAACTACTCCTTGTCGCAACTTGAAAAATTCTACAATTTTGAACATACTTCCTTACATCCTTATATATTTGGTGCCAAAAATAGTGTTCACTAACCAAAGCTATTGTCTTGTCTACTCTCAAATGTCTTGATAAACCTCCAATATGCTTCTCCTTGACCAAATTCTCCCTCATTGAACTCCTCAGTATACATAACTTATTTCCTTTGAATAACATACCTTCTTGAATGAAGTAATCCAACCATTTTCTCTTTTCTTTCACTACTAGGTCTTTACATGCTTTCCATGCTTCACTAAAATTTGCATCAGCTTCATGCATATGCTTCAAATCCTAAAATCCCAATACTTGTACTCTCATCTCTGTCAAAAAACTCCTCCTGCTCAATGCCTCTACACCTTATTTGACTTCCCACTCCTATGCTTCAACACAAATGTATAACTCTACAAGAACTTAAACCATCTCATATGTATCTGGTTCAACTTTCCTTGATTGTTCAAATACTGCAAAGCTTGATGATATGTATACAACAAAAATTCATTAGGCAACAAGTAATGTCTCCACTTCTCCAAGGCTTCAATTATGGCATAAAATTCTTGATCATAAACTAAGTATCTTCTTCTAGCATCATTTAATTTCTCACTGAAATAAGCTACAGGTCTTCCTTCTCAACTCAATACTACTCCAATGGCATTTCCACTTGCATCACAATCCACTTGAAATACTTTTTCAAAATATAGTACTACTAACACTGGTTGTTTTGTCACCTTTTGCTTCAATAATTCAAAACTCTTTTGTGCTCCAGACATCCACTTGAAACTTCCACTTGAAATTCTTCTTGTCTCCTCTAATTGTCTCTATCATAGGGTTACAAACACTACTGAAAATTCTGATAAACTTCTTGTAGAAACTAGCTAATCCATGAAATGATCTTATTTCTCCAATGTTTTCTAGTGTAGGCCAATCTAAAATTGCTTTCACTTTCTCTAGATCCATCTTCAATCCTTCATCAAAATTAACAAATCCCAAGTATACCAACTTTTTCTTCATGAAACTACACTTCTTGACATTAATCACCAACTTCTCTTCTCTCAACCTCTGTAATACTTGTTAGATGTGCCACAAATTTTCCTCTCTAGTCTTACTAAAAATAAAAATATCATCCAAGTAAACAATGAAAAACTTACCCAATAATTTATTCAATACCTCATTCATCAATCTCATGAAATTGCTTGATGCATTGGTCAAACCAAAATGAATCACTAACCACTCACACAATCCTTCATTAGTCCTAAATGTAGTCTTCCATTCATCTCCTTCTTTGATTTTGATCTGATGATATCCACTCTTGAGATCAATCTTTGTGAAATAATTGGCTCCATTCAAACATTCCATAATATCATCCATCCTTGGAAATGGAGATCTAAACTTAACAATGATCTTATTGATTGCTCTTGAATCTGTACACTTCTCCACTCTCCATCCTTCTTAGGTGCAAGTACAACAAGTACCACACATGGGCTTAAACTTTCTCTAATCAATCCCTTTCTCAACAACTCTTGTATCTGTCGGTTCAACTTTGCACTCTCTGTCAATGTCATTCTATGTGCTACTTTGTTTGGAAAACTCACTCCTGGTATTAGATCTATTTGATGGTTGATACTCTAGACCTCTAGTAAATTTTCTAGAACATTGTGTGAAATGATGTCCTTATTCTCAGTCAACAACTCTACAACTTCTCCACTTCCTCTGGTGGGATTCTCTATCTCCGGACCATTTTTTTTCTTTGGAATCAACATAAAACACATGTTCTCATGTCTCAACCCATCAATAAATTTCCTTACATATACCAAACAAATTATGGTAGCACCACAAAATTTAGTCTTCTCCTCTTCTTCCAAAGGTATCAACTTCATTCTTCTTCCATTTGATGTCACAGTATAAGTATTCCTTTTGTCATGAATTTCTTTCTTATCATACTTCCATGGTCTCCCTAATAGTAGATGACATGCATCCATAGGCATAATATCACACAATACTTCATCCCTTTATGATGGACAATATGAAATTTCACCAAGTATTGTTCATTCACCAATATCTTATGTTCATCTTGAATACATGCTATCCTATAAGAGTTTGGATGTTTCAATCTCTTCAAATTCAACTTTGTTACCATATCCTTTGAAACTTGATTATTAGTACTACCACTATCAATGATAACTTTGCATACCTTTCCTTTAGACTTACATTTGGTTCTGAATAGACTTTTCCTCTATGGTGGTTCTTAAATTACTTCCTCGTGCATCAAATCTCTTCTCATTACCAATGGTTCACCTTTCTCTAGTTTTCTACATGAATTAGGGGATCCAGGTTGTTCTTCCTCCATATATGTTGCTCTTCCAGTATGCTTAGGTTTCTTTAAAATATTTCCTTGATGGAACTCAAATTCTCTGTGTCCTTCACCTCCACACTTGAATGGGTTCCTTTGAATGTTCTTCTTTCAGATCTTCCTTCATCTCTCTAGAATCCATCATTACGGTAAGAATTATGACCTCCTCTATTACTGGGGTAGAAATTTCTATCTTCCCTTCCTCTATGGTATGGTTTAGCATCCTTTTCTTCACCTTGGTATGGTTTTGAATCTTTGTTCTACTCCACATCGGGTTTTCTTTCTCCAGACTGGGATCCACTCTTTTGAAATCTTCCTCTTGCACTTCTCTACCTTTGCTCAAACTTATTGTTTAACTTCTCTTCGACCTTTAATGCAAATTGGTATACTTCCTCAACAAATTTCATCTTCACTAGGCTCAACTCTTCTTGAATGCTTGTTCTTAGACCATTGATATACCTTGTAACCTTTTCTTTGCTTGTTTCACTATGACCGGTTATAATTATCATCGTGTATAATTCTTCAGTATACTCCTTCACAAATCTTTCTTTTTGTCTCAGGTTCTGTAATCTCTTTAGCAATTCTAGTTCATAATTTGCTGGTATGAATTGAATCTTCAATTTTGTCACCATTATGTCCCATTTGATGATTCTTTCTTTGCCTCTTCTATTTTGATCCAATAGAACTTATTTCCACCATAATGCAACATGTCCTTTTAAAAAAAAAATCATAAATCTAACTCTTTATGGATCTTTAATTTCTTCATATTCAAAATATTCCTCCATTTCATTGATCCAATCAATCAACTCTTTAGGATTCAAATTTCTCATGTAATTTTGAATTTCAACTCTAGGTCACTTTCCAATTTTTGAAATTGCTTTCAACATCTTTACTTGATCTAATTCTTCTTCTTCTTCTAGGGTTTTTGTGGTTTGATTCACATGTTCTGCTTCATCATCACTTTCATCACTTTCATCATTTTGCCTAGGGTTTAAGCCTCACCTTCAATATTCTTCAATTACATCTAATCTAACTCACATTTCGTGCATCCTCTCTAGAATTTTTTCCATTCTTCTAGTGGCATTCACCATAGCAGGCACTCTCCTTGGTGGTATGTCTTCCCTCGAATCCAATGCAACCACCTCAATTCAGTGATCTAGCTACAAGGGTTTCAACTACCTCACAATCGGTGATTGGTTGAAAATGAATACATTCTACCTTTGGTTTGTGATCTATTCACCTCAAGGAATGCCTTTAGGAATCAAAAACTCACTTTGATACCACTTGTTGTAGTCATGGTAGGAGGGTTCCAGAAGGAACAGTCTGGACCATGTAGCAATGAGTCAACACAACGGAAACAACACAAAAATAGATATTCAAACATGGATCTTCATTCATATAGAATGCTTACCTGTAACATTGGCCACTAGGATGAATATCTAGGGCTCATAGGCCTTGCCTCAAAGGCTTACAACATACCACTGACCAACAAGCCTTATTACATGCCCCTGAAGGGTTATTGCAAAAAAATGTATTGATCTTAATCTAAATATACTAATTGATTATTGATGATCCCTCTACAATGAATTACAATGCTTATAAATATGATACTCCAAATCCAAGATAGATCCACATCGGCCAAAAGGATTAATAACTCAAATATGAATGTCGGCATCAAGATATGAAGAATTAGCTCCACGCAAAAATGAATTAACTTGTGAATCTTCAAGATAGGTCTCGACAAATCCAAGATACTAGTATGATGTCTCATTAAGCTCTGCACAATCTAGAATAGGTCTGCACTAAGAAACTAGACCAGATCGGCCCCTAAATGCTCTGGCTAGTAACACAATGAAATTCTAAGAGTGATAAATTTCAGTAGGAAAATACAAATGATCTGAGATTTGGATATGTTGTATATGTCAATGTGTTGATGCTATATCCTACTCCACAAGTTGAGAAACAATGATGCGAAAAATTTGGAAAGAACTACTGAAACTGCTACTCAATGCAATGCAAGAAAAGAACTATTTTCGGTTGATACATGATTGCTTTACAACCAGGGATGCTCCTGTATCAATTCCAATGTTAACCTATCACACATAGTTGATATTAGAAACAACACAAAACAAATAGGAACCTAAAAAAAACTAAAAAGAGAGAATAGGAAAAAGAAGGGTAAAGATGAACTTAGATTCATTAAAGTAATTCAAGAAAGTGTTAGAAATGATGATATGTAGTTGTTAGCTCCAAGTTTTAGGCTAAATAGAGGTAGGATGAATGCATCCCTAACAAGATAGGGATGTAGGTTTCCTAGATTAGTAGTGTTGGTACCAAGATAATGGGATTAGTGTAGTGTCCTAGCTCATAAATTTCTCATATATTAAGATTTTTCACATACCATGGTTGAGATACTGGCTCCATTGAAGCTAGGTATTTGCAAATGTTAGAAATAGGAGGAAAATTAGGAAAATGCAATGAAAACCTAATGAAAAAAGGCAAAGGAGTTGCATGAAAATGAAAGAGAAAAAAATTTAAAACCCTAGATATTAATACAAGACTATTGAGATGTCAAGAAAACTCTAGTAAACTTGAGGATGAAATGACAAATATTTCTACAAGTATAGATGTATAGGTACCCTAGTAGGGTCATTCATATAGTGTCTTCGGGGAGGTGCTAGTTTCTTAGCTCAAAGTCACCTAATTTTTTTATAATTTTTTCTTATTGATATTTTGATCACTTCTTAGAACTATCTTGCCTATCCAATCCACATAGATTCTTCCAAAAGTTGCTTGGGAGAAAAAAATTGTTAATGAAACCCTAAAATGTGGTTAGGTGAAAGGGGAAGTTCCCTTAGGTAACCCCCTTATGGGTGATTCCAACTAGATATCCACATTATATGATTATGGCAACAAAATACTTAAATCAAATCTAAAAATAAACTCACAAATTAAAATTAAAAATAAAACCCTATTGTGCTTACAAATAGGAGAGAAAAAAAGGGAAACTAGGGTTTGGTAGAAGAAGAAAATAGGAAGAAAAATGGAAATAAAAGACAAAAAAAATGATATAAGACTTAAGAGGGATAAAGGAGAAAAGGGAAATAGAAAATTAGGGGAAATTTGTGTGGATTGGTAAGAAATTTGGGAAGGAGAAAGAATAAAGGCTAGGAGAAGGATGTGGAGAGGAACAGATCCACACAAACCTCCTCCATGGCTTCAAAATGTTGCATAATGAGCTCTAAATCTTGGTGATGATGCTAAAATGGTAAACTAATGCTTTGATGCTCGAAAGATCCAAGATGGCAATGAAAAAATATAATATGCAAGAGGAAACTTGATTTTGTGATATGAAAATGAGAGGAGGAAGCCTCAATTTATCAATTTTTGGGATGAAATTTTATTATTTTATTTGGTAAAAAATTGAATTGGGCTTAATCAAACCTAAAATAAGGTTGAATTAAATTTTTGGAGTTAGGGAGTTGGGGCAGGCGTCCCATATCCCAAGGGCATTGATCTCAAATTATGAGAAATAAAAGGAAACAAGATTGATAAAATTGGTTTCAACTCAATTAGAGTTCAAATGTGCAATATATGAGAGAAATAAGGTAAAAATAAGCAATCTTGAGAAAGGATAAGAAAATATTTAATTTTTGGAGCAATCACCTTAGAAATGAAAATGTTGATAACTTAAGTTTGAAGGAGGCTTAAGGAAGGGGGAAAGACACGTGAAAAGTCTAGAAAATGACAGAGAAAATAAATAAGAGTTGAGAAGAGGTCAAGACACATGGAAAAGGGGAAAACGGAGGGAAAGAGGGAAAACATGGTAGAAAGGGATCAAAATGAACAAATTGGGAAAAATGCTAAAATGAGTGCAAAACATAACAAAAGAGAATTACAAGGTATACAAATTTCATTATTACAACTTGGTAAACTCTTCTCATAGTTTGAAGACTATCCTTCTCCATCTTGAAGAATCATGCTTCAACATTTAACTCTTCTTCCTCTACCATGCTTCTCAACTTACTTCTCCACAAATGGGATTCAGTGTCTCTTTACAAAGATAAAATTCTTCAATCAATCTTTTTGTATGCATGAACATACAAAATTCTTTTAACAATTTCTCCAAATAGAAAAAACTTATTCTACTAACACTTGACCTATAAATTGGGGTAGTTGTACTACACCAAAATCATTAACATGTGGATTTAATTAAGATAAAAAGAGCATAAAAGACAAATTGTTAAGAATAAATAAAAAAATGAAATGTAAATAAGAGAGAACAAGACTAATAAATTTAGGAGATTGATGTACGCTAGAGAAACCCACTTTGGGTGAAAACTCCAACTAAAATGTCAAAAATATCTCACTTAAGTATTACAAAACAACATTTACAAGATATCCAAGTCGTATAAGCTTGTACTCAAATCTTGAACACAAATTGACAAACATGTATGGACAAGGAAATGTAAATAAGAGAGAACAAAACCAAAGAAATTAGGAGATTGATATATCTTAGAGAAAACCACTTTGGGTAAAAACTCTAGCTAAAATGTGAGCAATATCTCACTTAAGTATTATAAAATGGAATTTACAAGAATTTCAATCCACATAGGCTTGTATGTAAATCCTAAACACTTATGGTCTTAGCTCAAATGACCATTATAAACTCTTAAAAACTAAACCCCTTTCGTTGCTCTAACAATGTCATGAAACTCATAATTAAAAACGTGAAATCCCCTTCTATCACCCTTAGACATGCATAAAATCCATCTCAAATGCTTCCTTCAAGTTTGCAATGATTGTTTATAATAACACAAAGGTTCTTTGAGATCAAACAAACAAGAATCCAAAGAAAAATGTAAATAAGAATGTCATGGGATACTTCAAATGAGCATAAGGAATTTCACTTTTAGTGAATTGGCAATTATATTTCCACTCGAACAATTTCACCCAAAATCAAAAAACACTCATTTTTAGAATTATATCTCCCATCAAAACAAGTATTTTAATGTTTCATACCATCTAATACATTTTATAGCATTTAAGAGAATATACCTTAATCTACAACACTTCAAAGCATTCCATAAAGTACTAACTAGACCCTTTATGGATGAGACTATGGTCTCCATGCATCAAAACTTACTTCAAACCCTAGGATCATAGAATCAATCGAGAGATTTGCAAGGGAGATAATTTATTTCCTTGATTGCACTTTGATGAAATGAAGATGGAAGCCAATTTTTAAGGGACATTGGAATGGTCCTTCACTCTCAAACATTATTCAATTTTTTTCTGAGAGATATGATGAGCTTCAAAGATGACTAATACAACTTGTCAAATGTACCTTCCTTTCCTTTTTCAAATCCTACTTGTCCCAAGATTTGTGCATAAATTGTTGATAAATCTTGCTTAATTGTGGGTAAAAGTACAAACCTATGTTATACTTTATAAAGGAATCAGCTAATGCCAAAAAAAATCTGAACTTCGACCACATAAAAGTGGTCTTTGTGTTTTGAATTTCAAAATGATGTAAACTAATGAAATGTAGAACTCTTGATGAAGTTTATTCCTATAATTTTTTAGATATTTTTTAAATTGTTTTGAATTTTTTTATCAATTTAAAAGTAGATTTTGAAATGCTGAAAATTTCAAGAAAAAGTGACATTCAGTTGACATCAAGAAACAAATAGGAAAAAAAAATATTTTCCCCTAAATTTTTTCCTCCAAATAGGTAATTTCAATATCTAGTGAATGGAAAGAAATTGAAGTTTTGATGTATATTTTTCTCATAATAACATTTTAAGTCAAACTTACCAGAATTTGATAGTTTTCATTTGACGTCAACTATTGTCTAATTTTTTATCATTTTTAAAAAATAAATCATACCCTTTTGAAAAGGATTCTCTCCTCTAGTGCACCATATATTTTACAAAAAAATCATATGTTTTACTATTTTTAAAAATTTATAATCAGCCTTTTTTTTAACTTTAACAACCTACTTGTGTTATTTTTAAAACAAAATATATTAAAACTAATCAAAATATCAAAAAAATGCATATTTGGATTCACCACTCCAAGCTCTATAAAAGGGGTATTTTTATTATTTATTTTAAATCATTTTGATTGAAGAAATATTAAGTTGAAGTTGAAAGTTTGAGAAAATTTTGAAAAAGGCTAAGTCGGTTGCCAACTAGGATGCCACATAGATAGTTTCGGGAGAAAGGATTTCGGGAGAAAGGGTTTCGGGAGAAAGGGTTTCGGGAGAAACCCTTTCTATTGAAACTTTACACATAAATTTAGTCACATTTTAAAGCAATAAAGGTAAAAATTTAATATTTTAGTTTCGGGCGAAAGGGTTTCGCCTGAAACTTTATGTGCCATGTATAGGCCATGTGGTTTTGGGTGAAACTATTTCACTTGGAACTATTTAGTTGGTCAAAAGTGTGACACAGGTTTGTGCTTTTACCCTTATGTTAATGTTAGAATTGTGAATAGACATGAGATGCAAGATCAAACAAAGAACAAAAACGCCTTCCATGCAAAAGAGAGTTACAAATAATGATTTGTTATATTCTCAATAAGAAAAATTTACAGAATGAACCTCAGGAATCTTCATGGAGATCTTAATATAATACGAGGGTGAGTGCTTTATTGGAGAAACCCTAAGTGATAAAAGGATTAGATCATAACAAGTGTCAACATCCTATGTGATGAGATAGAATGATCTAATAGTAGCTCACTTCAATTAATAGAAAAGAGCACTCCTAAGTTTAGGTTAAGTGCATGAGAATAAATTATCTTAATAATTAACTAAATATTAATTAATTATTAGCTAAAGCATGATTACTTTAACACCCCCCCTTAGATGAACTTAGGGAGTAGCTAAAACCCCTAAAAAGTGAATGCATCAAAATTAAATAATGCATGGTGGGTCTCGGCAAACAAGGCATGATGAGGTACTCTTATACAAACAATCTAATCTCTCAAAATTGGAGAAAAAAGGAGAAAACCTCATGGGAGAAACTCCTCTCCAAAATAAAGAAAGGAAAATGAAGGACTAAAAATCCTCCAAAACAATGTCCCAAAAAGAATAGGAACATGAAGAACATCATTGAAGCATAAAGAAGCTATAGACTGTAGTCAAATGATGATTGCTATAATACTAAAATGAAGATCCTCCTTGTTAGGATTTAGGTAGATTAGAGCAATAAACATTAACAATTATATGCATATTAAATAACCCAAAAATAACAATGAAGAATAACACAAAAGAGATCAACACAAATTTTTAACATGGTTCACCCAATATGGGCTACATCCATAGAAACTCGGCCACCCAATGATTTTATTATCCAATACAAAAAAAAATTATAATCTCACGAATGCCACACCACAACATACGTCCTAGTCGCTTATAACAAGATTTTTGGAAGCTTCTAAAATTAGGGTTTTACAAAGTCATTTTTTCATTTGACATGTTAATGGAAAAACCTTGACATGTTAGTGGGAAAACCTTGATGTGTTAATGGGAAGAAAAAATTTGAGGGTTGCACCCCCGAAACCTTGCTATCCGGGGTTGTCGTCCTTGAACCCCCGCTATTGGGGGTTTCCACCCCCGAACCCATGCTCGGGGCCCAACCCAACCCCAAACCCTAGCGAGGATACATTACGAGTGTATAATATTTGCATGATTAGTCACCACATACCAACACTCCTCTGAATAAATGATGATCACGATCAAGAAGACATGATTTGCATGAGTTCCTCCAATGACACTACTTGAATCAAATAGCAAACAAATTCAAACATCTGAAACTTGAAGATACAAATGGCATAGGTACCAATAATCTAAAGAATATCGATCAAGTGAAAATAGGTCACCTCCAGAAATAAGAATCCAAGATTTTCCATATGGTAAATGTTTCATATCACTAAAATGCATGGGTAACCAACTGTTAATGATATCTTTCCTTCCCAATTTTGATAACCAAGTGAAAAGTTATCGTGATTTTCCCAATCTTGCTAAAATTGCAAAAATAAAAGAAAAAAAATTAGCCCCCTAGGGGCTAGGCACTGGTCACTCATATGACCCTAAGGCAGTTGATTTCTTTTCACTTTATTAAAAAAAATAAAGCAATAAATATTTTAGATTTGTATTTGTAACCTTAGTTGAGAAAAACTCAAAATCGAGAAGGGGTTTGTTGTATCCATGCTTTGATACCATATATTAGAATTGTGAATAAACACGAGACGCAAGATCAAACTATAATGTCAGAAATTGTACTCCCTTGTAGTTGATAGTATAATGTCACGATTAGTTTCGACCTATTTTAGTCACCTTTGCATTTATGCATTTTCAACACCTTTTAACTAGGCCTTAATCTCCTAAATTTTTCATTTTGAGGCCTATTTTATTATTTTCCAACAAATTACAAGCATTGAACAAATGCATCCAGTAATTATTTTTCCCCCGACACTTAATGTCCTAAAAAATAGGGCCATAACCCATTCTCCCTAAGGTGTATGAGTCTTATTCTATCAAGGACCAATTTTAGATATGTCAAATTTGACATTTTAACATTCAAAATTCAAATTATAAATATTGGCTATTGGAATCCAATTTTTGAGAAATTAGAGAAATGCTTATAAATACCTAGTTTTTTCACCATTTCAAACTAGAAGAAAGCAATAAGAGAAGAAAAGAGAAGCAAGGGATCATTACATTCCACCACATGCATTTGAATTTGTAGGTCTTCAAGTTCATTTGTAGATCTAATCAAGCCTTATGTCATGATTGAAGATTGATTCCAATAGAAGAGCATGATGGATTCTAGGTTTGGGAGATTCATTTGGTCATTTCCTTCAACCTAATGACTTGTTTCCTAGTGTTCTCATCTTCAAGCTTCATCCTATTTATATCCTAAAGCAAGGTATCATCATATTTTAGATTTTCTAAGGGTGTTTTGACTTCCTCTTAGGTAAATCTTGTTATTTTCATAAAGGAATCCTTCTCTAACACACTTGAGTAGGGTTTTATGTACTTTTAGCTCATAACAACCTTAGATACACTTAAGGTTAGGGCATGCACATTGTTATTAATAAATTTTACTGGCTATTGTGGAGGTAGAAATACCAAAACAAGGGCTTGACTGAGGCAAACTCCTATATAGCCACACCCTCCATCTCTTTTGTAGATTTATTGCAAGTTCGGATCCAAAGATAAAGGTTTACAAAACAAACATTAGAGAGAAAACAGGGAGCTACATGATCAAATTTTAAGTTTCAAAAAAGGCCTACAAGGACCCATTTTCCCCTGGGAAACTTTTTCCTCCATTTCATGCCAAATCCAACTTTCTATGACAAGTACATAGTCCTCTGCACTTCCCAGATTTACCTACAAGTTATTGTTTCAGTCTATTAATCAACTGTTTATTGCATTTATCATATTAGGGTGCATAGTAGAGTTAGGTTAATAATAGAAAATTATTTTCATTCCATTTCTAAGGCTCAAAAGGATCAGTTCCAGGTTTAACTGACTCACTTTGATGGTTCAAAGTCAATCAAAATACCTCGTTGATCTGCATCCTAATGTACCTTTTGAAAAAGGAGCAAAAAGAAATCCTAGGTTTAGATATTAAACTTAGGGTTCCATTTTTCTTATGTTACATTTTGGTGAACCTAAATAATCCAATAGTGTGTAAAGTCTACTCATCCTCTGGTGATAGTCGAGTAACCTACTCTCAGAGTAATGAAATCAAATGTGCTCCTAAACGTTGGCGAGTGCATGGCAGGACCTGTAACAAACAAGAGGAATCATCAGTCATACAGAAAAGGGAGTAACAAAGCAGTCAAAAGTAAAGCAATTGTAAAGCAGGACACGGGTGCATTTCTAGGACAGAGGTGCCATCCTAGGACAAGGGTGCCACTTTGGGATTGGGATGCCCAAAGTGAACACTAATGCCTAGTTTGGACAAGGACACCATGATTTTTGAAAAAACATTAAAAAATATGCAAAATAATGAAATAAACTCCAAGAAAAAGGAATCAACAACTCACCGTTGGTGCCACTGCATCGTGTATAGTGTCCGCTCGTAGGATCTCGAACCTTGAGGGCTAGAATGGTCATCAACTCAGAATCCTTTCCTCTCGATGCAATGGTATCTCTCTCTAAACCTTCAAAAAGTAAAAGGGAAAATAATGGTTAAAAAGTTGATTTTGCACAAACATATAATCAAATTTACAAGTATATCTCATTTAATTCACCATAGAGGGGGCTAGAAAACTCCAATTTTGATGTTTTTTGCATTTGATTTGTAGTCCATCCTCAGTCATATTCAATTTTTGCTAATAATTGGTGTTCTAATCCCATGGCCCTATCACAAGCATTTCCTTCACCATGCTTAGCAATTTGATACGGTTAGATTGCTACCCTAATTCCACCTCCATATAGAAGCAAAATCAGGGGCATACATCTACCCTCAAATTTAATTCTCTTTAGAAGTTAACATGTTTGTTCAAGATGGGTTTTCAATACCTAACTGTAGACATCCAAATTTGGACACTTACATTGATCCAAATTTATCCCTCTTCGTCTAAACATCCCCTTACTTATGTTACTTAAGTAATATTGCTATTATTTAATTAATATCCCTTAATTCTTCTAAATCGATAAGGTATAATACCTTATCCTTCATTCCCCCTTTTCCTCAAAGAATTAAATAAATAATACATTTATTTAATTCCTCACATGTCACATCCTTTTCCTTAATCCTAATCAACCTCCTAATCTCTTCATTAGGGATGTGCACATGCCTAATCCTTGATTAGGATGTGTCACATCCTCCAACTTTTGCAAGTTGGCCTCTAATCTTCATTAGCCACTAATTATCTTCTAATCACTAATTAGCTAATCCAATCAACATCTTGGTCAACTCTCCCCATCCCCCAAGGAATTTTTAATTCCTTTTTATTCCTCCAAGGAATCTTCTCTTCCTCATGCAAGTTCTAGAACCTTTGACTTGTCACATCACTCACATGTGCAAAAGTCTTCTAGAATCTTTGACATGTCACATCAGTCGCATGTGAGTAAGTACTTACCTTTTTAAGGACCTTATCTTATCCAAGGTACTTCTCACCTCTCTTTTTGGGAACTTTGTCTTATCCACAAGATTTTGCAATCATCGTGAATTTAAAATTCACTTTTATTCCTCCAAGGAATCTCTTCTTCCCCATGTGATCATTGAGAGCTAACATCATCCTTATTCCAAAGTACTTACAAGTACCTTCCCATCACATGTCATTCTCCACCTCATGTGTCCTTGTGACACATCCTCTGCCACATGGCAAGATGTGAGGGCTTATGAGTCATCAACTCACCTCAGTCCTTCATCTTTGCCATGTTGGCTCAATCTCAACCGTTGAATTCTCTAGAGAATTCAACTTCTTCTATAAATACCCCCTCTTCTAATGCATTAAGATAACTTAGTCATTTTGCACCCTTATGCTACTAAATTATCAAGCCACTTTATAGCATTATTTCTTGCATTAACATCCAAGTTCAAGTCAATTTTCCATTGTAGCTTCATCAAGTCTTCATTTTCTTGCATCCACCCTTCATTTCACAGCCATCCAAGGAGCACACAAATCAACCACATCAAGGGCCAACCAAGGGGATTGACACACAAAAGGTATAATCACTAGCTTTGTTATCTTTCTTTTGTGTTTTCTTCCTTAGGATAATCATCTGAGGTGATCTTGTGTTTTGCTTTGCATTCTAGTTTAGTTAGTTTGCATACTTGGATTAGGATAAAAAACACCAACATCACACTAACAAATCGATTTTGCAAGATGTGCTTCCTAACGTTATGGTTTTCTAGATGACTATACCGGGGGCTTCATTCTCTCATTCATGAAATGATTTACTTTCAATACTTTAGCATGCATATGCACGTAGTGTCATATGGCCACTAAAGTGGGGGCTAAATGTAGAGTCAAAAATTGTACTCCCTTGTAGGTGATAGTACAATTTCAGGCTTAGTTTGTACCTATTTTAGTGACCTTTGCATTTATGCATTTTCAACACCTCCTAACTAGGCCCTAATCTCCTAAATTATGCATTTTGAGGCCTATTTTATCATTTTCTGACAAATTGCAAGCATTGAACAAATGCATCCTGTTATTATTTTTCCCTCAACACTTAATGTCCTAGACAATAGGGCTAGAACCCATTCTTCCTAGGGCGTATGAATCCTATTCTATTGAGGACCAATTATGGATGTCACAGTCAACATTTTAACATTCAAAATTCAAATTGTAAATATCAGCTATCGAAATCTATTTTTTGAGAAATTAGATAAATGCTTATAAATACCTAGTTTTTTCACCATTTCAAACTAAAAGAAAAAAATAAGAGAAGAAAAGAGAAGCAAGAGATCATTAAATTCTGCCACATGCATTTGAATTTGCAGGTCTTCAAGTTCATTTGCAGATTTGATCAAGCCTCATGTCATGATTGAAGATTGATGCCAATAGAAGAGCATGATGGATTCTAGGTTTGGGAGATGCATTTGGTCATTTCCTTAAACCTAATGACTTGTTTCCTAATGTTCTCATCTTCAAGCTTCATCCTATTTGCAGCCTAAAGCAAGGTATCATCATATTTTGGATTTCCTAAGGGTGTTTTGACTTCCTCTTAGGTAGATTTTGTCATTGTCATATAGGAATCTTTCTCTAACACACTTGAGTAGGGTTTTATGCACTTTTAGCTCATAACAACCATAGATACACTTAAGGTTAGGGAACACACACTCTTATGAATCAATTTTATTGGCTATTGTGGAGGTAAAAATAACAAAATAGGGGTTTGACTAAGGCAAACCCCTCTATAGAAACCCCCTCCATCTCTTTTGCAGATTTATTGCAGGTTTGAATCTGAAGACAAAGGTTTACAGGGTAGGCATCGAAGAGCTATAGGATCAAATTTGAAGTTTCAAAAAAGGCCTATAAGGACCCATTTTCCCCTAGGCGACTTTGTCCCCCATTTCATGCCAAATCCAACTTTCTGTGACAAGTACACAATCCTTTGCACTTCCCAAATTTGCTTGCAATTTACTATTTCAGTTTATTAATCAACTATTTATTGCATTTATCATATTAGGTTTACATAGTTGAATTAGGTTAATAATAGCAAATCAATTTCATTTCATTTCTAAGGCTCAAAAGGATCATATCCAAGTTTGACTGACTCACTTTTATGGTTGAAAGTCAATCAAAACACCTTGTTGATTTGCATCATAATGTACCTTTTGAAAAGGAGGAAAAATCAATCCTAGGTTTAGATATTAAACTTAGGGTTCCCCTTTTCTTATGTTACACAAAAAAAGAACAAAAACGTCTTGCACGCAAGAGAGTTGCAAATAATGAATTGTTATATCCTTAACTAGGAAAACCTTATGGAATGAATCTCAAGAATATCCAATGTTGACACTTGTCATGATCTAATCCCTTTATCATTTAAGGTTGCTCCTATGAAGCACTCACCCTTATTATATTCTCTTAAGATCTCCATGAAGATTCTTGAGGTTCATTCTATAAATTTTTTTCTTAATGAGGATATAGCAAATCATTATTTACAACTCTCTTTGTGTGGAAGGTGTTTTGGTTCATTGTTTGAACTTGTGTCTTGTGTTTATTCACAATTATAACAATTAGGCTATAAGTATAATACTTAAAATAATTTCTAAGATAATGATTTTCAAATGGTAGGCTTGAACTAACATTTGGCTATGTATAGTTCATTTTTTACCACAATAGGGCTACAAAGATACTTGCAATAGAGATCATAAGCTTCAAAGATACCTTTAAAGGCTATAGAAGATTATTTCAACCTACCAATGTGCACTCCAAGATTTTTGTAAAATGAACCTGAAGATGTGAAAAAATGAATGAAGCAAAACAACGTAAAATATTGCAAATAATCAAATGTATACCTCAAACAATCTCCATCCTCCTAGATTAAGTTGAAATAGAATGCACCCTCCTTCTATTTGATTTTCTCTAGATTGTGATGTGGATTTCTCTATATGGAAAACCAACATAATCTTGGCATAGAAATGATAGTATGATAGCAAAATGATAGCACAAACTTGTAGATTGACACCAAATTGTAAAGGATGAAGGATGAGGGGCTTCTAGTTATAGGACTCTCAAGAGGAAAAACCAAGGGCTATGATAGATTGATGATGGATGGCTAAATTGAACAAGGAAAAGGATTAGGCTCAAAGATGTAGTCATATGACAAGTGTCACATGAAAGATAAGGTCTAGGCTTAGGATTAGCATTAGGGCAACATCTTTATGTGAATGTCTACAATTAAGAGGTGTAGTATGGAATAGATGGATAAGATGGAAAGTTAGTTTGACTTTTGGGAAGGTGCCTAGGTTTCAATGAATATAGGCTAGGCCTTAGTCATGTGAAAGTGACACTTGCGACATGATAGCAAGTTTATATTGTGATCCTTATGAACAAGTTTAAGGGCTAGGATTAAATAGACACGGGTAAAAGTAAATGTGAAATTAAATATTTAATTAATGGGATCAAGTGAAGGGTAAAATAATTATATAAATAATAAATATTTGCTTAAATAAAGGTTGGGATAAAATGGGGGAAATGATGAAATTAATTAAATAAATAATAAATATTTAATTAATTAATAGTTTAGGATAGGGTAAAATTAGGTGTAGTTGGGTAAGGTCAAATTTTAGGTGTCTACAGAACCAACTATTGTTAGGGCCTACATTAACATATCTAGTGGGGATAGGAGGAAACATTAACAATTCCATTGAATGGCTCTAAAGACATCTCACCATCTTTTGCTTCATGTCATCTCTTCTCCACTAAAGCCAATTCTCACTGCCATTCAACTATAGATGATTCCTAAAGATGTAGTTCATTAAAAAGAGTTACATAATCAATGCCACTACATGTCTCTCTTTAGGACATTGCATGATTTACATTATAGTTACCAATTATGTAATTGTTGACTAAACTAATAAATCCGTTATTTTTGTAGAGACTCTTAGTTAAGATGTAATAACAACAATCATATTTATCAATTATTTAACATCTAATATATATAGAACTATGGCATAGGTAGAGATATAAAATGTTTCAAGGTTAAAAGAAAAGGAAAACATAGCAAAAATTGGTTGTTTTAAGAAAGAAACGTGTATTTTTTTCAAGTTGTGAAATAAAAGAAAGGAATTCACCTATTTGTTGATTACTAAAAGTTACTTGGTCTCTTCGAAGGTGGAGCAAGGATCCACTCCAACCAACAAACAGAGATTGGTATTTCTAGTGTTAGATTATTTATTCAAAATAGTTATTTCCTATCAAAATCTATGATTTCTTAGATTAAATTAACAACAGTTATTTCCTGTTATAATTATTGATTTCTTAAATTAAATTAACAATCGTTATTTCCTAAATTAACAATGACACTGAGAGGGGGGGTGAATCAGTGTCTTAACAGATTTGACCAATTTTCACAAAATCAAAAACCATAGCTCAGATATTTTCTCAATATACTCTGATTAATGCATTCATGAGTTGAATGTAATCACTTGTAAACAGAATTGAGAAAAGTAATAATCAAACAATGAACTAAATGATCAACAACACAGTAAAGCAAAGGGAACTCAGAAGAACAAGAAGACTCCATATTTTACTGAGTGGAAAACCTTCCTGGGGTATAAAAACCACTCCCTAAATGCCTTCCTGGCTTAATCTTTTAAACAAAAGTTCACAATGCCTTATAGGCTGATTTTTGAGCACCCACTCAAGGAGCACTAGCCCCTCATTTTGAGACACCCATCTCAAGGAGTACCAACCCCTCAAATTATGTTTTGAATAATAATAGTGACTCAGAGGATTTCTCTGTTTTCAGTTAAGCACATATCTTTCTATAGAGTTCATTCATACATTTCCATACAGACAAGAAATGATACTCTCAGAATTACAATCAACAACCCTTACAGTTTTCAACACAGGTATTTATTTACATTTCAAGTATGTCGGTTGTGAAGAAATCTTCAAAATCGTTTTTCACCAGATCTTTTGATTCTCTTGCTGATTTTTGAATATAAAGCTGAATATTGGCAGACTGTAGATGATGATCAAAAAACAATATTAACACTTATTCAGAGAGCTGCAAATCATCCTATTAAAACAAAAATGCAACTGCTCAAAGAGGAAACTCAATGAATATGCTGTCATGTAACGGGTCTAAGATTCAATTCAATCGATGATGTCAGCCTATAACTGTATTTTGAAGTTTCCATAAATGGCCACAGAGTTTGAGTCTTCGTAACAATTCACTGAGACAAGCAGATAGTTTTGTCGAAAGAAATTTATAACGCAGTCAGTCATCCTCATAGATATCGCTATGACTCTATGAAGTCGCTGTAGCCTAAAGATTCTCTCACTGAATGCATCCTTCTATATGTCACTGTGACATCCTACTGTCGGGGAGACGCTTTGTAGATTTCGCAGTGTTTCACCGAAAGACTAACATTTCCAAGTTGTCGTGACTTATCGCTCTCGAGGGGACCTCTCGTAGATGATGCTTCATTATACCGAAAGACATCCTTTCATCCTATGTCGCTGTAGCCTTCAACTTTCGGGGAGACATCTCATAGAACATTTCATGTCTTACCGAAAGCTCACGTTTTCATTCCTGTCACCAAGACATAACACTTTTGGGGAGACACTATATAGACTATCCTCTATTTTTCCAAAACATCCCGAGCTCACAATAGATCGCCAAGACATCAATGATCTCACACCGACTGAAACCTTTTTCCTTTTATGCATCGCTATAACATTAAGATATCGGGGAGACCTCCTGTAGAGCACACCATGTCTTTCCGAAAGTCTTCATTCACTTGTGTGTCGCTGAGACAATCAAAACCTCTCACCGAAAGCCTCTCTTTGGTCTTAATCGCCAAGACTTGACGGGTTCGCTGAGACTCTACAACGAAATCATGAGTCTTACCGAAATGTTTAATCCATTCATCCGATGTCGCTGAGACAACTCAAAGCTTATGCCGACGAAGACCCTTTATGTTCCATTGGTGAGACCGAAGGTCACTCGCCGAGACCTCTCGCCGAAAGTCCCTCATAAGACTTAGTTGCCAAGACTTCCAAAATGTCCTGCCAAAGACAATTCTCCAACGGTGGTCGGTGTGACATTGAACGTTCGCTATGACATCTTACTGATAGGATAACTCATGCCGATATGATTCTTTCCTATGTCGATCGGTGTGACAAACCAATATCGCTGAGACCTCATACCAAGAGATTTAACTTACACCAAAGGAAACCCAAAGAGCACCCGTCGCCGAGAGACTTCCACATGCACTTGTCGGTGAGACCAAGAGGAGTTCGCTGAGATGTTACACCAAATGCTCCAAGTCTGGCCGAAGTGAATCCCATATGTTATGTCAGCGAGACAAAAACACTTTGCCGAGACCTATTCCGAAAACCCAGACTCTTGCTGATACGCTTCCATCCACCATCGGTCGGTGTGACTTTGCAAATTCGCTGTGAATTCACACCGATGGCATTACACTTTGCCGAAATGCTCATTCTAAAGCGAGTCAATGTGACATTTCAATTTCGATAAGACCTTATCCCGACTGTATACCATAAGCCAATAGAGAATACATTTTGTTGTCGAAACACAATAGAAGTCTTGCCAACTGCAGCCTAAATGATAAATTCAATCGCCAAGACTTCTGAAATGTCTTGTCGATAGGCAACTCAGACATTTCAAATTGGATTGGGAAGACTCTTCAAACAACCAAAACCTGTGATGTGCAAGGAGAACCATTCTGAGACAGATCAACAATGAGAACATATTGAAAAGGATTTTGTCATCAAGGACAAACTGTAAACACAACTGAGATCCACAAACTCCCCTTTGTCCTTGATGGAAAAACACAAAAGATTCTCCCCCTTTTTGCCTCAAGGCAAAGAATAGAGGAAAAATGTGCATTGCCATAACACAACCGAGCCAACCAAAAACGCCATTAGAAACAGCTTCAAGAAGAGTAACAGTGCAACAACCAAGATGGTAGGAGAGCTTTTAGTGAATCAAAACATATAACAAACTCCCCCTAAGCCAATGCTCGTAAAATCAAAGAAGTAAAGATTGAGAGATAACTCCCAATCGAAGTCTCAATCTTTCAAATAACTCTTTAGCTAAGGGCTTAGTAAAAATATTAGCCACCTGATCTTGAGATCCAACAAACTGTAAGCAGACTTCATTAGCCAAAACCTTTTCACAGAGAAAATGAAACTTGATAGCAATATGTTTAGTGCGAGAGTGCAAAACAGGATTTTTGGAAATATTTATCGCACTGGTGTTGTCACAGAGAATAGAAACAGGTTTAGGAATTCCAATACCCATATCAAATAGAGTTTGACTCATCCAAAGAACTTGAGTATAGCATGAAGTGGCAGCAATGTATTCTGCTTCAGCAGTAGAGAGAGAAACAGATTCTTGTTTCTTGCTATGCCATGCTACTAATCGATCACCAAGAAATAATGCAGCACCACTGGTGCTTTTCCTATCATCCAAACAACCAGCCCAATCAGCATCAGTATATGCAATCAGTGAAAATTCATTGCTTCTAGGATACCATAGACCATAATTAAGAGTACCCTGAATATATTTAAAAATTCTTTTAATAGCAGTGGCATGGGATTCTTTAGGTGATGCTTGGAACCGTGCAACAGTGCAAACAACCTGCATAATGTCAGGTCTAGAAGCAGTTAAATATAATAGACTGCCAATCATTGATCTGTATTCAGTTTGATTTGTATTAGGGGAATCATCAACCTTAGTAAGTTTGCATCCAGTAGACATTGGAGTGCTAACTGGATGGCATTCATCCATCTGAAACTTTTTAAGCATCTCTCTAGCATACTTGGTTTGTGACAGAAATATCCCATTTTCACATTGAGATATTTGAAGACCCAAGAAGAAATTTAATTCTCCTAATAATGACATTTCAAATTCAGATTCCATTAGCTGAGAGAATTTTTTACTCAATGTAACATTGTTGCAGCCAAAGATAGTGTCATCAACGTATATTTCAACAACTAGAATATCATAACCTTCAATTTGAACATAAAGATTGCTATCTACACCTCCTCTAACAAAACCATTTGAAAGCAAATGGCTGTCAAGCCTAGAGCACCAAGCTCTAGGAGCTTGTTTTAAGCCATAGAGGGCCTTTTTCAATTTGTAAACATGATCAGGCTTATCGTTGCACATAAATCCTTCAGGCTGTTCAACATAGACTTCATCTAAATAGCCATTTAAAAAAGCAGTTTTGACATCCATTTGATAAACAGTAAAGTCTTTCTAAATAGAATAAGCCAAGAATATTCTGATAGATTCTAATCTAGCAACGGGTGCAAAGGTTTCACCAAAATCAGTACCTTCTTGTTGAGCATAGCCTTTGCAGACAAATCTTGCTTTGTTGCGAATGACATTACCATTTTCATCAAGCTTGTTTCTGTATATCCATTTGCCTCCAATGACATTCTTGTCATCTGGTCTTGGGACTAACTCCCAAGTCTGATTTTTCTCAATTTGATCAATTTCTTCCTGCATAGCATTAAGCCAACATGAGTCTGTGAGAGCTTCATTAAAAAATTTAGGCTCAAACTGAGTAATTAGACAGAAAGCTATTTGTGTTTTTTCATCAGATTCTGCAGCCTTTCTTCTAGTTTGAACTCCTGCATTTTTATCCCCAATAATCTGATCTTTGGGGTGATATTTGGTTAGAGCTTTTGAAGCAACCTTTTCAAGACTTGCTGTTTCATTCCTAGGACTTGCTGACTCAATTCCTTCTGAAATTATTTCTAATTCAAGTTCTTCCTCATTATCCTGCAAAGATTCAGCATACAAATGTGATCTCTCATCAAATTTACATTAACAACTTCAACAATCTTATTAAGCCTTTTGTTAAGGCATTTATAAGCTTTGTTGTGAGTTGAGTATCCCAAAAAGATACCCTCATCACTTTTTGATTGAAAGCTCCCAAGGTTATCATCATCCTTTTTGATAAAACACTTACTTCCAAAAATTTTGAAGTATTTGACAGAAGCAGTTTTTCCATAACATAGTTCATAAGGAGTGTGTTTAGATTTTACTCTAATCTGAACTCTGTTCAAAGTGTATACAGCTGTATGAACAGCTTCTTTCCAGTACATATCAGGAAACTTAGCTTCATCTAACATTGTTCTAGCCATTTCTTTTACAGTTCTGTTTTTACGTTCAACTACCCTGTTTTGTTGAGGTGTTTTTGTTGTAGCATACTGTCTTTTAATGTCGTGTTGTTCACTGTAATCAATAAACTCTTGAGAAGTGAACTCACCTCCTTTGTCAGATCGCAGACATTTAAGTTTCAAATCAGATTCTTTCTCAACCAATTTATGAAAGATTTTAAACCTTTCAAATGCTTTTGATTTGTGCTTAAGAAATGTGACCCAAACCATTCTAGTATAATCATCCACAAACAGCATAAAGTACCTTTCACCATTAATAGATCTTGTTCTGGTTGGTCCACATAAGTCAGTGTGCACAAGTTGTAAAGGTTTTGAAGAAGAATGTTCTTTTGTTTTGAAATTGATTTTAGTTTGTTTACCACTTAGACATTCTTTGCACACAGAATTTTCTGGCTTGTTCAGTATTGGTAAACCTCTAACATTCTGATTCTTACTTATTCTAACCAGATTTTCAAAGTTTATGTGTCCTAATCTTTTATGCCATAACCAGCTTTCTTCAATTTGGCTCATTAAACACATACCTTGATTATTGCCATTGCTTGATGCGTCAAGAAGATTGTATACATTTCCATTTGTCCTCCTTCCAGCTACAATAGCCTTTCCAAGCTTGTTTTTAATCTCACATCCCTGTGAAGTGAAAAGAACATGATAACCACTGTCACTGATTTGACTAACACTTAGAAGATTGTGCTTGAGACCTTCCACATAGTACACATTATAGATAGGAGTGTCTTCATTCAGAAGGAGTGAACCTCTTCCTTTAATTTGAATACCAGAGTTATCACCAAACTTAACATATCCACCTACATAATCTTCAAGATTTACAAACTTATCCTTGTCGCCAGTCATATGGTTAGAACATCCACTGTCCAGGACCCATAAGTCCTTTTTCTTGGAATGAAAAGTTGTTTGAACCAACATAGTTTGCTCAATGTTGTTAACAGACTTAGGTTTCCAAACCTTTTTAAATTTCTGTTGTTTAGATTGTTGATCAGCTCTGCACTGTTTGACAGAATGTCCCAAAGCATTGCATTTAAAACATCTAATTTGTCTAATAAAACCATAGTGTTGCCTAATACCAAACCTAGGATTCATAAGCCTGCAAGTGCTCACCTTATGGCCAAATTTGTTGCAGAAAAAACAATAACCATAGAAGAAAGGATTGACTCTATATGAAGATCTATTACCTCTTAAAGACTAAACATGATCCTTACCAAATTCTGAGTGTTTTGAGCCAGAACCTTTGACTTCAGAAGAGAGGTTTTGTTTTGCATTGTCGAATGAGCATTCACCCTTTTCAAAACCAACACCAGTTTTATCTTTGTACATCTTCTACTTGTTGAGCATCTCATTCAATTTTAGAGTGCTTTCATATTTTTCAATTTCCTTCCTAAGACAGACTGCTTCTTATTCCAGTTTTTGAATTTCTTGATCTTTGCAGCTTACAGTCTCTCGAAGACAGTCTTCAACTCTTTTAGCTTCTTCAAGCTAAGTTTTCAGAGAGATTATTTGTTGATCCGGTTTGTGTTCTTGAGAAAGGACTTGTTTTTTGAGTTTTCTGACCTTTTGTAAAGCACATTTCAGCTCACTTTCAAGATCTACTACACCTTCTTCAACGTCAAAGGTGTTAGAGTCATCTTGCTGAGTAGTTTCAGCCATGAACAAAGTTTCATCTTCTTCAGCTGATGAATCTTCAGACTCAATATTAGATTCATCCTTACTAAAGACTTTTCTTCTTTTTGAAATTGAAGTTTCGTTTAGGTTTGAAGGCCTTTTTCATAGGTTGTTTTTCAGTTGACTCGTTGTCACAGATTTGATCATCATAGGGACACTTTGCAGCAAAGTGATCTATTTTTCCACAGTTAAAACATTTAAAGGGAAGTTTTCCCTTATATTTTCTTGATCCCTTTTTAAATCTTCTAACAAAATGGGATTCTTTAGACTCAGACAACTTTGATTCACTGACTTCGACTTTTTCTTTCTTTTCAATGTTAAAGGCAGTTTCTTTACATGTAGAATTGTTTTTGCTGGTTCTCATTTCATAGGCAATAAGTATTCCTTGTAGGCTGTCTAAGGTAAGCTTGTCAAAGTGTTTCTTTTCTTCTAGGGCAGAAACCTTAGATTCAAATTTGGATGGTAAGGTTCTAACAACCTTTGTGACCACATCAAATTCATTAACCTTTTGACCTAGACCTTTCATTGAATTGACAACTTCATCTACTCTTAGGAAATATCAGCCACTTATTCATCATCCTTCATTTTCAACTCCTCAAACTGATGTTTGAGTGTAATGATTTTTGATAGTTTGACTTTCTCATTCCCTTGATATATAGTTTCAAGTTTTTCCCAGATTCCATGAGCAGATTTGCAATGCATGACTTTAATGAACACATCTTTAGTTAACCCACACAAGAGGGCATGCTTAGCTCTGGCATTTGTTTCATACTTCTTCTTTTCAGCAGCATCAGTGGGAATAGTGGCTGGTACATTGTAATCTTCTAAAACAATGCACCAAACATCAACATCAAAAGAAACAAGAAAAGCTTCCATTCTGATTTTCCAGAACACATAATCAGTTCCATCAAATAATGGAGCTCTGGATATTGAGGCACCGTCTTAAGTATGTGCCATTAAAAGACAAACTCCAAGACCAAGATCAATCCAAGGTAATTAAACCTATCAGAGGACCCTACGCTCTGATACCAATTGTTGGAGTTAAAATGACACTGAGAGGGGGGGGTGAATCAGTGTCTTAACAGATTCGACCAATTTTCACAAAATCAAAAACCATAGCTCAGATATTTTCTCAATATACTCTGATTAATGCATTCATGAGTTGAATGTAATCACTTGTAAACAGAATTGAGAAAAGTAATAATCAAACAATGAACTAAATGATCAACAACACAGTAAAGCAAAGGGAACTCAGAAGAACAAGAAGACTCCAAATTTTACTGAGTGGAAAACCCTCCTAGGGTATAAAAACCACTCCCTAAATGCCTTTCTGGCTTAATCTTTTAAACAAAAGTTCACAATGCCTTATAGGCTGATTTCTGAGCACCCACTCAAGGAGCACTAGCCCCTCATTTTGAGACACCCATCTCAAGGAGTACCAACCCCTCAAATTATGTTTTGAATAATAATAGTGACTCAGAGGATTTCTCTGTTTTCAGTTAAGCACATATCTTTCTGCAGAGTTCATTCATACATTTCCATACAGATAAGAAATGATACTCTCAGAATTACAATCAACAACCCTTACAGTTTTCAACACAAGTATTTATTTACATTTCAAGTATGTTAGTTGTGAAGAAATCTTCAAAATCATTTTTCACCAGATCTTCTGATTCTCTTGCTGATTTTTGAATATAAAGCTGAATATTGACAGACTGTAGATGATGATCAAAAAACAATATTAACTTTTATCCAAAGAGCTACAAATCATCCTATTAAAACAAAAACGCAACTGCTCAAAGAGGAAACTCAATGAATATGCTGTCATGTAACAGGTCTGAGATTCGATTCAATCGATGATGTCAGCCTGTAACTGTATTTTGAAGTTTCCATAAACGGCCACAGAGTTTGAGTCTTCGTAACAATTCGCTAAGACAAGCAGATAGTTCTGTCGAAAGCAATTTATAACGCAGTCAGTCATCCTCATAGATATCGCTATGACTCTGTGAAGTCGCTATAGCCTAAAGATTCTCTCACCAAATGCATCCTTCTATCTATTGTTGTGACATCCTACTGTCGGGGAGACGCTTTGTAGATTTCGCAATGTTTCACCGAAAGACTTTAACATTTCCAAGTCGCCGTGACTTATCGCTCTCGGGGGGACCTCTCGTAGATGATGCTTCGTTATACCGAAAGACATCCTTTCATCTCGTGTTGCTGTAGCCTTCAACTTTCAGGGAGACACTATATAGACTGTCCTCTATTTTGCCGAAACATCCCGAGCTCACAATAGATCGCCAAGACATCAATGATCTCACACTGTCTGAAACCTTTTTCCTTTTGTGCATCGCTATAACATTAAGATATCGGGGAGACCTCCTGTAGAGCACACCATGTCTTTCTGAAAGTCTTCATTCACTTGTGTGTCGCTAAGACAATCAAAACCTCTCACCGAAAGCCTCTCTTTGGTCTTAATCGCCAAGACTTGACGGGTTCGCTGAGACTCTACAATGAAATCATGAGTCTTACCAAAATGTTTAATCCATTCATCCGATGTCGCTGAGACAACTCAAAGCTTATGCCGACGAAGACCCTTTATGTTCCATCGGCGAGACCGAAGGTCACTCGCTGAGACCTCTCGCTGAAAGTCCCTCATAAGACTTAGTCGCCAAGACTTCCAGAATGTCCTGCCGAAGACAATTCTCCAACGGTGGTCGGTGTGACATTGAACGTTCGCTATGACATCTTACCGATAGGATAACTCATGCCAATATGATTCTTTCCTGTGCCGGTCGGTGTGACAAACCAATATCGCTGAGACCTCATACCGAGAGATTTAACTTACACCGAAGGAAACCCAAAGAGCACCCGTCGCCGAGAGACTTCCACATGCACTTGTCGGTGAGACCAAGAGGAGTTCGCTGAGATGTTACACCAAATGCTCCAAGTCTGGCCGAAGTGAATCCCATATGTTATGTCGATGAGACAAAAACACTTCGCCGAGACCTATTCTGAAAACCCAGACTCTTGTCGATACGCTTCCATCCACCATCGGTCAGTGTGACTTTGCAAATTCGCTGTGACTTCACACCAATGGCATTACACTTTGTTGAAATGCTCATTCTAAAGCGAGTCGGTGTGACATTTCAATTTCGATAAGACCTTATCCCGACTGTATACCATAAGCCAATAGAGAATACATTCTGTCGCCGAAACACAATAGAAGTCTTGCCGACTGCAGCCTGAATGATAAATTCAATCGCCAAGACTTCTGAAATGTCTTGCCGATAGGCAACTCAGACATTTCAAATTGGATCGGGAAGACTCTTCAAACAACCAAAACCTATGATGTGCAAGGAGAACCATTCTGAGACAAATCAACAATGAGAACATATTGAAAAGGATTTTGTCATCAAGGACAAACTGTAAACACAACTAAGATCCAACAATATCTCTTCAAACTTTTACTTTGTAGACTTGCATAGAAAAACTAGGAATGAAGAGAGTGCAAACCTGCCATTGCACACTTGAACCAGATCTTCATTTGAAAGACTGAAATCCATTTGATTTTGCCACCATAGGCTAAATCATCAAGTAGAACCCTTATGCAAGCTGACCATCACCTTCAAGAACAAGAACAATTGAAACCATCACTAAGCTTGATAGGAAATTAATTTTTTGTTTACATGGACCCTACCATGAGCTTATATTTGAAATTTGTTTTAAGCTGTCACGTAAAGCATTCGATCACACCTACCAATTTTAGAGTGACGTAAGTTACTTTAGAGTTTGCTATATGGTTAGTAAAGAAAGTTTTCTAGGTAGTTCTAAGTTGGTTAATATTTATAGCTAACTAGGGGATTATAAATAATGGTCTAGTTAGCTATAAATAATGGGAGCCTTATCATTCTAAAAGGCCATTCTTGCAATCAAAAAAGAGTACAACTATTGTGAGCTTCCAAAGTTTATAAAGGAATAACTATTTTTTTGAAATAAAGTGAAGAGGTCTTACAAGGTTTTTATGCTATGAAAGAGGTCTATTTTTTGAGAGCTGATCTTATAGATTCATTCTATGGGGTTAGTTGATAAAATTGATTTGTCTATATTCAACTCTTTGCATTATTACAAGTAGGTATTTTATATCCTACAACATTGCATTAAAGAATGAAATCTATTACTATTTATCTACATAGTGTTATCTTAAGATTGCCTGAATGGTTCATCTAATAATTGATTTCTATGTATGTACCCCATAATAATAGAAAAATAACTTAGTGTCACATGCTACATCTAATCAATTTGTGATAGCAAATTTTAGAGAAACATTATGAATATCATGTTTTCAAATTACAACACTATTTGGAAACATTAAACCCTTCTTTTTCTTATGAGATCAATTAAGAGACCACTTAAATGCAACAAAGAGTTGTACTATATTGATACTCATTAAAGTAATAAATTCTTATCCTTAGCAAGCAAGATATAGGTTGCTGACAAAAAATTTATTGCAACTCATGTTTATTACTCAGCTTGTTCAATGTCTTCCAAGCAAGGATATGAGGAATTAAACAAAATAATTCAAAAAATTATCTTGTCTAAATGGGATGATAATGTTGGTTTCATTGCTTCTTCTTATTCTCATTGTATTCAACCAAGAACTAATGGAGGCCTTGGAATCATAGACCCCAAAACTCAAGGGCTTTGCCTTGTTGCAAAATGGATTGTTAGAGCTACTAATGGAGATGAACCATGGAAGATTTTAGTTCGTCATCAAATCATGGAAGTTGTTGCCAAAACAAGTGGAAATCAGTTAACTGGTTGTATAAGATATTAATGTCTCCCTTCTTTAAAATCGGAGCTTCCTATCCTCTTCAATCTATTTGGAAAGCATGGCGACAAGTTTGTCAATTCTTAAAATGGAACAATTCTTCCTTACAATATAGATTTAGCTTTGCATCAACTTCAACCTATTGGAATAGACTTATTAATTATCATAATTAGCCACTTGCTATTAGCTTCCCAAGACATGCTTATTATCTATTTAAAAAGGGAATTCATAAATTCATAAATATTTGGGATTTTGACACATTTGATTGGGCTTTTAGATAGTACCTCAAAAAGCATTATGGGTTGAGTGATAAATACAAACAATTTTTTATCTCTGTGCACTCCTTAGTCCCTTTTGACCTTTTTATGAAGCTTTGCACTCCTAGGGAATGTAACTTTTTCAAAGACCGAAAATGGTTATTAGTCAATCCGTTCAATTTTTTTTGCTTTGAAGAAGGTTTATACTCATATCTTTCCTAGATGGCCTCTTGTTTCTCATCTTAATCAGAAGTGGAAATGTAGATTCAACTTCAAATTTTGGATCAGAATGAGTGTTCAAATATGGAATTCAAAAGCAAATTTTGACATGCAAGTGATGGCTTGGAAAAGCTTACATTGCAAGCTACCCGTTGGAGATAGATTGAAATGTATGATGGTTCAACCAGCCAATTGCCCTTATTGCTTATGTATTGAAAATATGAAGCATATATTTTGAGACTGCACTTATGTTAAGAGATAATGAACAGCTATTTTTTAAAAATTTCCTACTATTTTCTATCATGAGTTAAATTGGAAAAAAACTATCCTTGGTTTTGGTATGCACAACAATATTATTGTTAATTCCATTAGATAGGGTATTTAAAATACATATGGAAAACTAGATGTTCAGCAGTATTTTCTAATAACTTTCATCAAGCAAGTGAAACTTTAAGGCTTTACTCTGACATCTTTCTATAGGTGGCTTTTCTGTTTTCACAGGTCCAAGTCTTATGCAAGAAAAATTCAAAGAGTATGGTTCAGCTTCAGCAAATTAAAGATCAAGTATTACAATTCCAATCTGATAACAAGCTTTGTCAAAGTAAAATTGTACAGTTTATGAAGTGAATGTTTCATAATTTATTACAGCCTTCCTATGGCTGTATTGTACTTATGGTCCCTTCAGCTACCTGTTGGTAGCTCTTATTCGTTTTTATTCTGCTTTGATTCAATATTAAAAACTAAAAAACTAAAAAACTAATTGTATGCACTCCACCTCTACAAATAGATCTTGTATATTTTTTAGCTTCAATAGCAATCTTCAAGACCCTAAATCATTAGCTTATTTTTGTTGAACATACATTTAATCAACCTTGGTAGGCTGCTCGCGCTACTCCATTTAAGCATTCCTTTGGCTTTTGAAGGTCCAAAAGGACTATCTTTAATTTAAACGTCTCACCAGTTCTGCAACAGCCACTTAAAATTTGCTTATTTCTGATCTTCCCTCTAATAGCTAGCATATCGATCTTTGGTATTGGATAGGATGCTGTTCCAATTTAATGATGAAAAGTTTGTATATAGTTCAACATGTGAATATAAACTAGTAGTCGGAAAACTAAGACCGCCTATCACATCAATATCATATTCTTTGAGTTTGAACCAATACACAGATAGGCAAATATCATTCTTATATCTAGCATGGTTTTTTATTCAAGGATATCACTTAACACATTCTACGGTTGAGATGTCAACAGACTTTATTCAGACCAATTATGGAAGTGAACATTTGAAAATGAGAACCAGTTTTGTATGATGAATGGGCTGGAAGAATGCACTTTTCTGATATGATAAGTGTCTTCGATTCAGTTGATATCGCTAAAATCAACACAATATTTTCCAGATTGATCATACTTCAAGATTGTCTGGTTAATCTTTTTGATAGCAAAGCCTCTGATCCGAATTTCCTCCAGCAAAGAATCGTCTTTGTAGTTAACAGGTTCAAATATCCATCCATCATTCTTCACATGAGCTGAGAGCTTAACCTGAAACAGAATACATGGTTCAATTAGGTGTTCTGTGACAATCCTCCATATTTGGCATTGCAAAATTTATACTAACCGAAAAACCATCTGATAATTTACTATTTTTAGTATTTAAGAAGATGATTAAATGATTTGTAAAAATGATCCAGTAACATGCTTACCTCAGAATTGTCAATACTGTATACTAGGAGCGCTCCATCAAGAAGGAGGCTTTCAATGTAAATATTAGCACCATTTATAACAAAGGTTGATTTCTGTGAAATTTGACAATTGCCAGACAGTTTTTGCTTCAGTTCTGAAAATGTCATAGCCCACTTTGGACTCCATACAATCCGTGGCCACACTTCAACTTCTTGCCCATTAAAAACTCCAACCTCGGGATCTTCTACTTCAACACCCGCCTGAAATTCATATAAGCCAAGTCCAAATGTTAAAGAAGATAGCATCCTCCATTTGAACAACCTTTTAGGCTAAAAATTGTTGATTCAGTCTAAGAATCTCATTAACACTTTCCATTTTTGAATCGAGAGATATAACTTAATTATTAGCACAAAAAAATCCACTTGAAAGTACAATAACAACTAAGAACCATAAAATAGGCTTATTAATTTCAGAAAAGAAATTCATAAAATTCACAAATTATAAAAAATGGAGCTGCTTTTAATTTTTATTTTTCTCACAGAGATAAAAATAATTCTGAACAGAAATCAAGCAAAACATGCAAAAATAACCCATGATTTCTGGTCAGTTCTACGCTTGCACATAACTCCAGTGCAAAAGGATCTATTTTCCTGCAGTAAACTGCTGTTTTAGTGAAAGAGCTCTATATCATGCTTGGGGATCAAGGTTTGATAAAATACTAGCTGTTAGCATATTAGGGTTCGGTAATAAGAAATACATTATAAAAACAATTTCAATGATTCATTGTGCTACATAACATGGAAAATGTAGTCGCAGTGTAAATGGATTGATCTCTCTTGTGGCCAGCCATGGCAACATAAATTAAAATCAAGAAATGCAAACACAACGTGACTATTAAAGAAGCATTGTTCAAGCATATAATTTTCTGACAAGATGCTTCTATTTTGCTGATCAATTTATCATAGGCTGATAAATTAATTATGTTTGCCTGCTTTATAACATGAAGAGTGAATGATTACCATAAAATTTGAGAGGAATGAACAAATTAATTTTAATAGGGAAAATGAAAAAAAAAAAAAAAACTAATATTGATTGTGGCTCTTAAAAACTTCGGGAAGAAGAAAAGATTGTTTTCCAGTCACTCAAACATAGAAATACTTTGAGTTGTAAAATGCAGACAAATTTTTACACCAATAGACAGCAATTCCTTCTATAATCATTAGGACCCCCTAGTAGACTACTTATTCTGGTGAGAACGTTTGGCATTTGTTCTTATCCTCAAAACGAAATTTTCTGTGGTCCCGCAAATACTTTCATCTATGATTTATTGTGGCTATGAACTCTTAAGGCAGAAAATAGTTACAGGATTACACACATACCTTCCTAAGAATTTTGCAATGCGCTCTATAAATGGCCATTTCTCCACTTGTCCCACTATGATAAGGATTACCCTTTGGTACCTGCCTCAGAAACCATATATATTCAGTATTACAATTTATCAGAAGATTCCAAATGCAAACATATGATATTAACAATTTTTACAAATATATGAATCAAATCTGCAGTCTTAACCACATGCAAACATCATCCTAATATTCTCAAGCATGTTTCAAAGGATTGAGGTGGAAAGTGGGACAAAAGTACACCGATGAAGATAGGCCATTGTTGATTGGGCCCACCATGCTACATCAAAAACACACAAATTTTCAAGATAGTAAAAACAGAAGTATTATTTGAGTCTTTAGCTTCAAGAAATTTGATGGAGAATTAAATAAAATTGGTGTCTAAAAAGGACCAAAATATGCAAGTGAGACTCTGCAAGTGCATATTGTTACAAAACAAAGTATTAGGGAAATGTTAACCCTAGGATCTAAAAACTTAGCACCTGAAAATATAACTAAACACTAAAACATGTAAACATAACTAGCTGGACGGATTACTGTTAAGTCTGAAGGAGGCAAGCCCAAACCATATTATCAAAGTAGAAGCACAAAGACTCGTGTAAGGCAAAACACCCCTAAGGAAAAAGGACCAGATGAATATCAAAGCTAGAGAGGCAAAGGCTGGAAACCAACACAGTAATACCCTACCTTTTGTATATATTGTGTACATGTCATAAGGCATTTTGAGAAATGCAATCCAGAGAGGTCAAGAGGAAGGTGCTACTGCAGGATGGACCTCGAATGCACAAGACAGACCCAGAACTGGCCGTCACATCAGTAGTCATCATTGTGCTCTAAACTATCTCACCTTCTGAAGGCATGCACTCCTTTTAAACTCCCAACAAAATATTGCAAATTTTATCAGCTTGTACTTCTGTCTAGCTCATTTTTGGTTCCTATTTGGCTGGTATCTCTTCTAAGTTTCTAAACTAAGTATCTGGTTAGGGTTCAAGTATGCATGTACAGAAAAAAACAAATGGGATTGGTTTTGTTTTGGGTATGTCCATATAAAAATTGTAAATCTATACACCTTTACAGCCTAAAAACATGAATTAAATTAATAATACCACATTTCATTCATATAATAATCAAACCACAATGAAAATTAAAACTACTACAATGTCAATTTGTCAAACTCAAATGTCATGATAGATAGTCGTCGTTCAATATTAAAATAAAAAAATCAGTAATAAACGTCATAAGGCGTCTTCATAAAGGTCATCATCATCATCATCATTAACATTAGATGATGTAGGTAGATTAGAAGAACCGCAAGGAGTACTGCTAGCCCTGACACTAGAAGTATGTTGGCTATCAAACTCTTCAAAAAATGAAGATTGTTAGGCAGTGGAAGCATCCAAATCAGTATATTGTCTTTATATCCTACAGCTTTGTTGCCCCTTCCTTGTACTCATTTTGTTTGTGTAAAACAAAGCACAAGTTAGAATGCATGTAAACTAACTCCTTTGCCTTTTTTGATGCCAATTGGTTGCACTTTACTAAGTGGATGAACATGTACTCAGTGCCACTCAAATGAAAACAAACTTATAATAAACTTAGAAAGTTAGAAAGTGAATTAACAAATTTATAAATGAACTTTGAACTTCAAAGAGTTTTATGGGATGACATAAACACATTTTCTCAAATGGAACTTCCCACTCAACAATCCGCAAACCCTAAATCCTAAGTTACCGGTTCGGGTTCAGGTTCGGGGACGGGTGCGGGTACGAGAACCCGGTACGTGGGTATGTGAAAAAATTTTTTAGGGGTTTGGGTACATTTGGGTACGTGTGTGTATATATATATATATATATACACAAAAAAAAAAGAGAGAGAAATATACAGAACTGTAAAACTAAATCATTTCATAGTATGATACTTGATCATTGATCAATGCCAAATGCCATAGATAAATATTCACGATCATTGATCATTGATCGAGCAAGATTCATCATACATTTACCCTGGCAAACACATTCCCAGGTCTGAGATATTTATAAACTCATTGTATTACTTGTAACTGCTGTTCATTCTATTATCTGGTGTTATAAATCAATGTATTTGCTGCTACAAATAGACTGTGAGAAGTTGTAAAAGATTATAACCTTGTCTCAGATTGAGTACAGACTTTCTTCTATCTGCTGTTAATTTTCTGAGGATTAACTTCATACATCAGCTCTAAACAGAACACAGGAAGTTCTTGCAATAAGTCTGAATATGTATTTCTGAATATGCTTGGTAAACTCAGTCCAATGTTGAGTAGTATGTTTCAGATTTGGGTTATCGGATTTACTCTTAGTATCTATGGAGTGGATAGTAATGTTGTAATGCTGATTATCTGTTGTATTATTATCTACTGCAAATTTTTGAGGTTGCTGTCAATTCTGGTCGTTGTATGTAATGTATCTGCTGCAAATATAAGCTCAGTTTGTATTGATGTGGTCTGGCATAGTTTTGGAATACTGTGATCTGCTCTTTGTTGGTTATTCTGAGTATGTACAAGTCTGATATTAATTTTTGAGTAGTTATCTATTGTGTATCAATCATATTTGAAAGTTGGAATGGCTTAGTATTGATTCCCAGATTTGCCTCTGCATT
The DNA here is from genome assembly GCA_007258455.2 of Sequoia sempervirens. Lineage (NCBI taxonomy): Eukaryota > Viridiplantae > Streptophyta > Pinopsida > Cupressales > Cupressaceae > Sequoia > Sequoia sempervirens. The sequence goes on along the minus strand of VDFB02378434.1, from coordinate 25,337 downwards.
ACACATTGAATTATCACAATGGAAATCATCACTATGAAATGATCAATGATCAAGTATCATACTATGAAATGATCAATGCTGTTTTAGGGTTAGGAAAAAAAATTAAAAAAAAAATGTTTTTTAATCAAGTTTGGGCCCTTTTTTTTTTAACTTGGCCCATCGGGTTCATGCAGTGCGTGTGGGTAGGTGCGCGCAGCAGTGGGTTCGCCCAGTTCGCGCCCGCGAACCTGGCGAACCCCGCACTGCGTACCCAGCTACCACAGAAAGGGTGCGTACCCGAACCGGGTTCGGGGCCTGCGGGTACGAACCCTGCAACATAGCCTAAATCCATAGCAATTGCAAAGGTTCCCATCATATCACAGCAGCTGTTAGAAACCAAGGATTGTCAATTCTATTTATAAAAGTGCCTCAAACTCCACTATCTTGGCCCCCTAGTCAGTCCAGCTTCTCCCATCACACCTTGTAAGCCTGATACATTCTTCTACATGGCTTTGCAGTTTCATGGGGAATTGAAACAAGCAGATCATATTTCTACACAAACAATTGCTGCCCAGATATTCCAGCAGCTGTTAGAAACCAAGGATGTCAATTCTGCTTGTGATGGTGCCTCAAACTCCACTATCTTGTGTCCCCTAATCAAGCCAACTACTCCTGTCATGCCTTGTAAGTCTGTTACAGTATCCTACATGGCTCTTGGGTTGCATGGGGAATTAAAATAGGCAGATCATATTTCTTCACCAACAGTTGTTGCCTAGAAAATGTCATATGCAGAGAAAAGTCGTAGATTTTTCAAGTTCGAAGAGCAAAATCAATAATGTTCCCTATTTTGGGCATCATTTAGTAATTTCTTTAGGGCAAGAAGTGTTAACAGAGGAAGAAGAAATTTCAAACTACGACTGATATGTAATTTTGATGCATATTGACCTAGCATAGTTGATTTGCATGCATGGATCTATTAAAAATAGCACTCTTTTCTTAAAGATTCAATACAAATCTATCCTAGTGCTCAAGGTTGTTTTGCTCTGTTTTGCAGATTTGAGAACATTTCATTTTGAGTAGGGCCCTTAGTTTTGAGATAACCATTTTTTGATAGAAAAGCCTTGGTTTTCAACTGTTAACCCAACAACAAAGCCATTTATTGTTATGCCAATATAGGTCCATTTACCCTATCTTCCTCTTCAGTTTTGGGTTGAACACTACTTTCAAGGTATTGGTGATGCTTTGGAAAATTTTCTAACAATTGATCCAGCTACTAATGGTCTTATCCCTTCAAGTGCAGCACAAATCCAAGTAATTGATATTTCGAAAGGGTGGCCAGATGAAGTTTTGCTTAAGGTTGAGGATCGGGTGTGGAAAAAAAGTTTTGGACTGCAAAAATATACCATTTTGATGTCGTAAGTGTTTTCAGGTGGAACACAGGTGCAAACTGTCATGCCAGTAAGCCATCCTCCACCCAAAAAGCTACTTTGTGGCAAGGCACATGCTTGGGCCATTTACTGTTGAGCAGCCTGACCTAGAATTGTCTGCTAAATTAAATGGCTCTTTTCCTCTACCCTCTCCATTGAAGCTTCAGGGCAGTGATCTGTTGAAAAATCGTAAGGTAATATCTCAAGATAGGCAAGTTGTTCCACATTCTCTTCCTAAAAAAGCAATGGAAGTGCCTTCTAAGATTGGGGTGGATAGAAAAGTTGTGATGGGAACAAGAAGGCGAATCAAGAGTGTAAATTCTCTGCTTAGCAAAATGGAAGTGCCTTCTAAGATTGGGGTGGATAGAAAAGTTGTGATGGGAACAAGAAGGCGAATCAAGAGTGTAAATTCTCTGCTTAGCAAAATGGTAGTCAAAATTCCCTAGATGCTTCTTCTAATGGTTATGTAGCGGTTTCCTTTCATAGTAACAATCTGTAATAACATTAATTGCATAACAGGCAATTTTCTCACTATGTTTTGCATGCACTTTAGCATCCATCACCCCTAGCATTTTTTGAGGTTCATTTGGCCCTATCCTATCCCTTATCCCACTCTCAATGGCAACACGAGCTTCATATTTTTGTACGTCAATGTGTTTTCTGTGTAAGTATGCTTTTTGTATCAACCCAATGTCCTACTGTCATTCTAACCCCTTTTTGGCCTTGCTGTACTTGGACTGCAGCACAACATGGTAGCATCGACCAACTCTTCAGTTGTACAGTAATCATTGCATTCTGATTTTTACCACCCTTCCAACCCAAGCATGCAAATGTAACCGCTATTGGATCTGTTAGGTGAAATTGAACAGTTAGTTCATTGTGGCGAGCCTCTTCATCCTCCAATCTATCCCATTTTTTAATCTCCCAAGCAATCCATCTTTCATTCTTGCATTTTCAACACTCTCAATTTTTCAGCACTCTTGCACTCTAGAGTATTTGGACAATAGCTTCATATTTCAAGTATTATCTTTTATAAGCTTATACCAATCTTGAGGGCATGCTTTTGGGATTCCAACGATTGTCATCTCCATCTCTGGTGTTGCAGGTGATATTGTTCAAACTTTTATTTCATTTTTATTGTTATTGTTATTATACTTAGTTCTCTTTGTGCTTAGCTTCTTTGTTGGCATCTAGAGAGCTCTATTTCCTTTAATTTCCTCACATGCTTGGATGTTCGTTCTTTTAGACTAAGGGTTTAAACACTTGTATCTTTATTTCAATATTGTTGTTTTCAAATTTCTAGAAGCACTTAAGATTTAAGAGCACGCACCTTTGAACATCTCCTCATTCCATAGGCTGCTTCATGGAGATCGAAAGACCAAAATAGGGGCTTGATCGAAGGAAAGCTCCTATGCAGCCACCCCCTTCTTCTCTTCTCAGCTTGCAAGTATTTGAAGTCTTGTGAGGTTTTGTATTTCTTCTCTCCCTTGTTATTTCACTTAATCATCTTTGAGTGTTTTCTTGTGTTTTGTACGTTTTTGAAACACCTAACACCTAGTTGTCATCCTTGTGTCATTGTATGCAAGACTATATGGATTTTGGGCACAATATTGAGTTTTGCACCTAAGCTTGATGATAGTGTGCAAACTAGATGCTACTACACTAATAGGACAACACACTATGCTAATGTCCTGACCAAAGAGCTTATCAAGTCATTTTCCAAGTTCCTCAATCATCATACAATGCAAAAGAAGAGCATACTCAATCTTTCAAGAAAATATGAAAAAATGGACTAGTTTAAGGAATCATGGCTTTGATACCATATTGGATATTGCAACAAGCAAGAAAACAACCAAGACCTAATGCTATAGTGATAGCCACAACACTTCTCAAGACCAAATAATAGGTTGAACAATGCTAACTCCCACTAATTAAGAAAGCAAAATAGAATACAAGAGAATGAATAAAATAAAATAAAACAAAGCTAGGTGAGGGCATTTATAGGAAATGAAAAGGAAAAAGTTGGAAACTGAAGAGTCACCCTCTCAACCAATAAGAAGTGTAACTTCTAAGGAAGAGAGAGAAACAACTTTCACTCCCACTCACCATTATTAAGCCTAGCTAAGCAAGCTAAACTAGGCATAGGAAAAATACCTAATAAATTAATGAAAAGGAATAGAAAGCTACACTAACATTTTATAGGTGCTTTCTAGTTCTATAGTTCGTAGCATAGTTTAACTCACCAAATACTCGACAAACTTAACTTGACTCACAAGTTTTTTGCAAGCATTGAGTTGATGCAAGGTGCACGCCAACCAGGTTCTCACCAAGACTCATGAGTTTCTTAAGAAGACTTAGCTGAGTTTTGTAGGAATACTCAAAGGTTTCTAGCACAAACTCGCTTGGCATGAAATTAGGAAGAAAACCCACAATTTTTCATTTAACAATCCATTTTAATATTTTATGCTCTTATTCTGCCTAAGAGAAGACGCCTTTAGCATGAAGGTGACAAAATGTGTTGAGAGAGAGAAAGGTTTGGATGGAGATTTTAAGGCACCTTCAAAGATTCAACCAGTATGTGTCATTTTTTTTTCAATTTTAAAATTACAAAAGTTCAAAACTTAAAGGAAAATGCTACTCATTTTTTCCCCCTCATTTCTTAATGTTTTTCTATATTTTCATTCTATTTTCTCTTATAAATGTTTCACTTTTCCATAACATTTTTCTCAAAACCATGCTGAATTTTTTCTATGTAAAAATCAACAATGTCAAGTTCAACACAAATAAGCAATAGGAAAGACCCTACATGGAAATATGGGACATCGGGTGTTGTCAAGTGCCAAGTCCATTGTAATGCTTGCCAACTTCTTATGATAGGAGAAATCAATAGATTAAATACCACCTTGTAAAATACCTGGACATAATGTGAAGACATGCCTTAAAGTGATCAAAAGGGTTATGAGAGAAATGAATGTCCTACTAGCTAGTGTTGATATGAAAAATTCACAAAAACATAAAAGAAGAGGACAAAGAAAGCAATGATAGTGTGGTGATGAATGCAAATCCTAATTCATCTATAGATTCCTTTGTTGCCCCACACATTTGCTATTCATTTTCCTCCATTTGTAAGACTCTTGAGGCTTCTACTTCTAGTTGTCTTCTTCATTGACACCTAATTTCTTTATTCCACACAATGTTCCTAAAGCACAACCCTCACTTAAAGGCACCACTTGAAATAAATAAAAACACAATGAAGCTAGGATGGTAGCGGCAAACTTTTGGTACTACAATAATTTACCCTTCAATGTGGCAAACAACCTATATTGGGAAGGGTTGGTAAATGCATTGGTAGTAATCAATAAGGGGTTTAAGACTCCAACAACTATGGATTTGAGTGGATAATTGCTATAGGAAGCTATTGAGCGTATTGTGGTTGATGATTAGAAGAATGTATGATGAAGAAAGGGTCGCAGCACCTTATCAAATGAATGGGAAAATGGGTGGAATAGGACTCTCTATAACGTTTTAGTGGCTTCTAATGGCACATTGTTCTTGAACTGCATAGATGCCTCGCATGAAGTCAAAAAATTTGAGAGTTTGTCCAATCTACTAGATGAGGTGACCCTAAAGGTTGGGATTGAGAACGTTGTCCAAATTATCACAAACATCATAGCAACATATGTATTAGTGGGTAAACTAACTATGAAGAGGAAGCCTATTATTTCTTGGACATGTTGTGATGCGCATTAATTGGATTTGATGCTAGAGAACATTGGAAAGATTAGATGGGTCAAAAGCATGGTTGAAGATGCTAAACAGGTTGCCACATGTATCTACAACCATACTCAAGTCCTTTCTTTAATGTGAAATCACACAAATGGCAAGGAGCTTGTGCATGTGGGAGTGACACAATTTCACCCACTTCCTCCCTTCGTATAGCATTGTTGCCTCAATTCCTTCTCTCAAGAAAACACTTGTGTCCAATGCCTAGATGGCATTTCCACGTCAAAAAACACTAGAGGGGAGAAGGCTACAAAAACATATTTTGATGAGTTCATAAACAATGCAGAGGCATTACTTAAGATAAGTAACAAATATGAACATAAATTTTATACAAAATTATTTAATTGCTATTTTTTTTAGTTAATTTTGTAACAAATTAAAAATTGTTTTCAATCTTTTAGGTGACAACCTTTGGTCAAGGTTTTTCATTTGGTAGATGGGGATAACATGCAAATAGGTTACCTCTATGAGGTCATGGATGGGGCCAAATAGAGTGTTTTGCATTACTATGGTGGAAACAACTCCACCAGTTGATACATGCCTTGGTCTACTACTTGTACACAAAATTCTACTTTTCTAATACATTTAAGGTTGATAAGGAGGTCATGGTAGGCATTGTTTCATGCATTGATAAGATGGTGTTAGATAATGCGATTAAATTTGAAGTTCTTGATGAGTTGAAGGTCTAGAAGGGTGCAAAATGGAGGCTCTTTTCTTCAACTCAAGCAATTCAAAGGAGGGAAAAACAACAGCCAACCAAAAAAATAATCTTTTAATTTTTAGCTTAATACTAGAAATTAAAACTTGAAATTTTGAACAATCTCTAAATTTTTTACTTAATTCAAATTTTTTTTTTAACATTTTACTTAATTCATTTTTTATTTTTTTTGTTGACTTGTGGTGGGAGAATTACAATGTTGTGTCATGCCCCTCGATCGCAGCCTGCACAGAAATTAATCGCTGACTAAGGAGATCGCAGCTTGTACAAAATTAAAGATTATCACCGGCCAACGGGACTGTTGTGACCTTTTCACACATCGCCCCATTCAAGATGGGGACCCCTAATTTTTGCTCCATTCTGGTCTTTTGGCTTTGGTTTTGTCTCTCTCCCTCTCTTTCTGCTGTCTGTCTTTCCGGGATTGTGCCCGTCATTGAGTTTAAACGTGAAATTTGGCCAAGTCTAAAAATTAGGGTTTGTACTTTTCTGGTCAGTCTGAGGTCAAGTGAGGTGAATAAATCGAAAACAGAGATTACATTAAGCTCCCACTGAAATCTCATCAAATTCTGACTACTTACTATTTTTAGTAAGTGTGTAATTCCAGGCGTTCCTCAACATTTTTGAAGTTTTAACAGTCACACTGCATTCAGAACACATCAAGCTGCTCGCGTGCAAAATTTGAGCTGAAACCGACAACTTACTATTTTTAGCAATTCAGCTTCCGGAGCAGATTTCAAGGCTTAGATGCAGAGTTTTTCAACACATGTCTGCATTTTTCCTTCTGGGTTTTCTGAGACCTTCGAAATGGTGTAACATGCAAAGTGAAATAACGACTTTCAGAGTTCAGCCTTCAGAGGCTATTTTTAGGGTTTGCATGTCAGGGTTTTCTTTGCATGTCTGCATATTCCTTATGGGTTTTTCGAGAGCTTCGCAGTGATGTGACATGCAAACGAAGATGGTCACTCATTTAGGAACTTACTATTTTTAGCAAGTGCATCTCGGCAGCCGCCTCCCAGCACTTCAGAATCACGAGCTGATCGCTGTGCAACAGAAACGAGAACAAACGGAGATCATTTGATATGCATGCAGAACAAATTAGGGTTTCCAGCTTCGGGGCCTGAAAAGAAGGGTAAAAAGTCAGAATTTTTGAAAACCAGTGTAAACCACTGCGATCAGCATCCTTCAGGCTATCCGCTGGTAAAATTTGAAGACAAACGGAGCACTTACTATTTATAGTAAGTCATTTTGGAAACAGGCTAAAAATAGCAAATCAGTTGCATGCGCCGATGTCGACAGGCAGGTCACGTGGTGAGGAGCACGTCATTCGAATTTCAAATCAAACGAAGTTGTGAAGATATCAGAAGCAAGCAGTTACTATTTATAGCAAACCACCTTCAGAAATGGGCTAAAAATAGCAGGCCAACCCAAAATAGCAATGTCAACAGGGTAACGAGGTCGCGAGGATCCAGTGTTTAAAATTTCATGGCAATCTGAGCTTCCGAAGTGTGAAAATCAAGAGGCTTACTATTTATAGCAGGGCATGGATAAGCTGGTAGAAGAAGGTAAAAAAATGACTTAAGTCTGAATCTCATCCTGCAGCTACCTAAAAATGCGCCCATCTTGGCCTTGAAGCATGAAAAAATTTCTAAGTCTGGAACTCGTCCCCCTGCCTAGCCAAAATGCGCCCATGCAGCATGAAGGTCAAAGAGGTCAACGAAGTTTATCCTCCTGCCTAGCTAAAATGCACCCAAGGAAGAGCTGAAGAAGCATAAAAAAAAAAATTCTAAGTATAAACTTCATCCACCTGCCTAGGCAAAATGCCCCCACCCTCAAGGAGAAAGTTTAAAAAATTCTAAGTGTTGAAGTTATCCTCCTCACCCATCAAAATGCGCCCATGCAGCAAATGAGTCAAAGGAAAGTCAAAGAAGTTCATCCTTCAGCCATGCCAAAATGCGCCCACCTTGAGAGAGTTTGATGAGAAAAATTTCTAAGGCATGGAAATATCCTCCACCACCTCCCAAATGCGCCCATCCTTCATGCATGTTCAAATGCGCCTAAAAGGAAAGAAGTCAAAGGAGTCAACCAAAACTCATTCTCCTCCTAGGCTCAAATGCGCCCAAATGAGGCCATGTAAAGACAAAAAAAAGGAAGTCAAAGGGTCACTTGTTGAAGGCATTACAAATTTCATCCCTCATGCATGCTAATATGCGCCCACCTCCAAGCAAGACATGCAAAATATATTCTAAGTTAAATTTCATCCACCTCCTTATGCCAAATGCGCCCATCCCTCTCACCCCCTCAAATGCGCCAAGAAGAAGAGAAAGTCAAAGGGGGGCGTTGAAATAAAGTTTATCCTCTTGCCTATGAGATATGCACCATATGAAGACTGTGGAGTGAAAAGTGGTAAACAAGGTGGAATTGAAGAGTAAAATGTGCTAGGCGTGGGAATTTTAAAATGAAAACGTCCCTCATAGAATATAAAATGCGCCTAAGGTGATGGTGATGAATAATGCTAGGCGTTGAAGTTAGAAATATCCTCTTCAAGTGTGAAGTGCGCCTAAGATGATGTAAGTGTTGCTAGGCATTGGAAATGCTAAGCCTACAAGGATGAAGACAAATAAAATATGCCAGGCGTTCAAATCAAAGGCATCTTCTATGACATACAACACGTGCCCGAGGCATTTAAAAAAAAAAAAAAATTGTGCTAAGTGAGTTGAGAAAAATATTTTCTCACCGCAGGAGAAATGACTTGAAGATGGAGGAATAAAATTTTCTGGGGCAAAATTTTCAAAGTGGTTCAAAATTTTTCTAAGGAAAAATATTTTCTTCCTTGGGAAAATTCGCCTAGACTTGGAGGTGATAAGATTTTCCTAAACATGGATGAATTGCCAGAGATGAAGCCGGACAGTGCTAGCATTGCAGGTTGATAAAAAATTTAAGTCAGAGCAACAGGATGTTCGCAGAGATGAACAACGAATTTAAAATTGGTGAAATAATATTTTTTCTAAGGTTCAAAATTTAAAAATTTAAATGAACCCGTTCATTGTGTACCCATGGATTCCTCGCGTTCTAAAGAAAATTTTCTTCTGGGTATTGAAGATTGTCAACGAGGAACGGATTTTAGTGTCTTCTGCAGTTCGTTGGGGCCTTCAGCATGAAGAATTTGATCGGTGCTCAAATTATGAATTTTCCTAAGGGAAATTTTAAAATTTTCTAAAGCCAATGTCAAGAAAATGTGTTTTCAAGGTAAAATCCTCCAGACAATGAATTTGAAAGGAACTGCCTAGGTGAATTTGCTTAAATCCTTCGTGAAGATAGTCTTCTTGAGCCAGAGATGAATAAAATCAAAGTTGTCAAAGCTCCAGCAGGTGAAGTGAATTCCTTGAAGAAGATACGCCCTTGAGGAGGTTGAAATTTGGCTAAGGCATGAAGAATTTGAAGGCAAAAGTTGGCTAGTGAAGGCAATGAACGCTTGGAAGATAGAGCATGAAAATCTTGGTAAGTAAGTTGAATTTATATTGTGAAGTGTTCTGATACTCTTCTCCTTGCTTGTTTTGCAGGAGGAGCGTCGAGACCAAACGGCGATGACTTAGGAAGATGAAGCAAGTACTCCATGATTACATTTCAACCTCGAAGGAAGAAAAGTTGCGAAAAATGGCTAAGTGTTGAGACTTAGTGACAAAGAAGAAATGTTTTTAAAACTCAAGATGGAGAAAAGAATGGAAGCTCGAGCGAAGTTGAAGAACGACGTCAAGAAGAAGATCGGGAACAGTGTGAACGCGTCTACAAACGGGAATCTTCTAGAAGATGGTGGCCATTAATGGCTCATTTATTACCCCACTCCTCTTGGTGCTGGTTTTTAGGGTGAATCTTGTTTAGGGCTGAGGTGGCACAATCTGGGCCATCCAGCCAATTGTAATCTGAGTCATCCGTTGGACTTGGCCAACTATAAAAGGGGGAGTCCCCCTCATTTGTATCTCATTAGAATTAGATCAGAGTTAGGATAGCAGAGAAGGAGTAGAGAGAAATTGGATAGTTGATAGTATATTTTAGATTGAAAAGGAAGGAAAGTCTTCACATTGAATACTTTGTAAGAAGTTGTCATGAATGCTTTCATAATAAAAGAATTTTTCATTGATGGTGATTTCTTCTTTGTTATGAGTAGTTGTTGAGGCTTCTTCGTCCTTCCAATTCACGTAGCTTAAAGTAAAGTAGATTTCATTTCATGCAAGTACTTAGTAATTGTGGAATGTGGTGCTCAATTTGAACAAGACTTCGCTTGTCCATACCACTAGCGGGCTCGTTGACGGTTGGTTCGCCTTGCGTGGTCAACTGGAACTTTGTGAAACTTAACTTCGATTATGGTTTATATGTTGGCATGCATCGTTGTGATGGTGTCTTCATACTAGATCATGATCTGAACATCTTGAGTCACTCCTCTGAAGATTGCACCAGTTCCGCAGAAGCTGTCCGAAGTGAGGCAAAACGGAGCTTGGTTGAAGTCTATGAGAATTGATCACCGTGTCCCACGCTTTAGAATAGAACGTAAACTTCTTAGGCCCTACACTCTTTTAAATTCAATTCATTTCTGGTTAGAATTAGGAAACTTGTGGTCACTTGCCAAATCATTCGAATTACATGAAAGCCCTTAGTCCACTGTCTGCTATCAACTGTCGAACAATTGTGTAAGTCCCCTTGAAATACCAGCAATATCACATCAAGCCAACTGAGACTATTCGCACAAAAGGAACCTTGGAGTTAAATATGATCTATCTCGCAATCTTAGCATGCAGGAAACTTTGTTCAAGAGAGGATAGAGTAGCCGTTGGCGACTTTATTCTGTGTTGGTGTAGTCGCAAAAACCACGTCAACAGGGACTTCAAAAGGTTTGATAGAATTAACTAATGGAAATATTAAATGCAGCACCTCCTTATTAATGATTTAAAGAGTTTTTAAGGCAGCACTTGGGAATAAATTAAAACAACACTAAGTTTAAACAAAAAGTCATAACCTTTGGAAAGGAGATCTCTATTCCAAAGGATGCATAATTTCATGAAGATATGAAGATATAAAGGGAACTTCATTTTCTTGGGAGGAGGCATCAAGGGGATTGGATAGAAGGAAAAATAAGAAATTGGAATATAAGAGATCTATTGGAAATCAATAGTGTTTTTAGCAAGGATATTATTGGGAAGTTTTAAAATATATAAATTAGGAATAACTATGTGTGTTTGTGTGTGTATTATAATTGCATAATGATATTTGATTACCAATTAATATAGTAGATTCCTTTAGCAATCTATTTTGAATTTATAAAAAGTGTTTTGCAAATAGGGAGGCTGATCAACCTTCCAAGTTCATGAGAGATGAAGTATTGGCCTTTCCTTCATCAAGCACGCCACCCCGAGATGGAGCCGGGAGGAAAATGAGTGCTCCTGGGCTTGTTAAGGAAGCCAGTCCTATGCATCTTATCAAGCATGCCACCCTGAGATGGAGCGCTCGTGGGCTGGGAGGCAAATGAGTGCTCCTAGGCTTGAGGGACTTCTCGAGTACGCCACCCCAAGATGGAACACTTATGGGCCAGGAGGCGTATGAGTGCTCCTGAGCTTGAGGATCTTCTCAAGTACGCTACCCCGAGATGGATGGATAGGGATCCACCCATGCTCTCGCAATTCAAGGACAACCATCCCTAAGATTGCGATTTGCAAACATTCAAGTGAATTCCTAATATGATTGGCTATAAGAATATGCCTTGGAATAATCATTAATGATGATAAGTTATTTTTTAATTCAAATGTTAATGATGTTAAGTACAATAGATCTAACTATTCTAATGTTTTAGCTATGATATATCAATCTCAATAATATAATATTTTACTTATTAAATCTAAATATAACCATAAAATGGATACTTATTATTACTAATATCAGTTTTTAGTGATTATTATTGTTTAACAAGCCTAAAAATGGGAGTTCACCAAAAAGGGACTTGACAATTGGTATCAAAGCCTTGATCTTGCCAGCCTAACGATCAAGAAGAGTTTTTTATGCAATTAAGCCAAAGAGCTCAAAGGGCATCAGAAAGAGAAAGAAGGTAACTTGCAGCAAGAAACAAGCCTACTCACAGCAATAAAATGAGTGAATGACTAGGAAATGGATTGAGGGCCTTCATGGAACAAAACGAGAGAACTCGGGCCTTCATGGAACAAAATGAGAGGACAACTCAAGTACTTCTCCAAACCCTACAAAACATGAATAGCACAATCAACACTCTTAGACCCAACACAAATAATGGGAGGGATGTCAACTCTAATCACTCGGAAAATAACAATAGATCACCACTAGGGTCAACACCTAGGTTAACAAGACCCTCATTCTTACCAAGGGAAGGGCCAACAAGAGAAGAAGAAGAAACCAATCCACCAATTAATGACTTTGACGAATATATGCAAGGGCCTACTCAAGGTTGGACCCTAAAATTAGGAGAAACATCCCATTTGAGGAATATTGTGATGCAAGGTCATGAACTACCCATAGAAAGGAAAAAAGACAACCAAACAAAGACTTACGCCAAAGGGTGAGTAAAAATGACTCTCCTCAACTTTGATGGATCATGAAAGGTTGTTGCACATTCATGGGTCCAAAAGTTGAATACATATTTCTCCCTTAGTCCCACGGCTGAAGAGGATGCTATCAAATTTGCCATTTTACATTTAAAAAGCGATTGCACACGATTGGTGGCATCAAGGGATTATTACCCAAGGGCACCAAAACATAACAACCTACGATGAATTTACAAAAAATCTCATAGATCGATTTGACCAAAAGCATCCTAAAAGGCACTTCAAAGAACTAACCCAAATGAAACAACAAGGGTCAGTAGAAGATTATGTGGCCGAATTTCAAAAGATCTCAATCACGGTACTTGGGATTACCAAGAGAAGGCTAACATACTTATTTATTGAAGGGCTATCAGAATCAATGTTTGGTTTGGTGAGTACCCTTGACCCCACATCTCTTCAAGATGCAATCCAAAAGGCCTTGAGGTTAGAAACTACAACAACAAAAGAAAGGAAGTATTCAAAGAATATGCCTTCAAGGTCACATAACCAACCCTCCTACAAAGGAAACTGGCAACCAAGGACACTATCTCATTGATCACGCCCAACATGGGAAGATATGTCAAAGCTTCGAATGAAGAGATTGTGTTTTAAGTGTAAGGAAAAATGGGTGGTAGGACATAGGTGTACAAAAAGAGGACAAGCACACAACTTGGAAGCAATATTGGATGAAGATATCAGTGAAGAATCTGAACCACAAAATAAGAAAAGGAAACAAGATGACGAAGAAAATACAAATAGTGCCTTAGCCACACTTTCAGGAGCACCTAAAGATCACCCCTTCAGAATCAGTAGTGTTCTAAAGGGGCAGAAAGTGATTGTCCTAGTGGATAGTGGTGCCACCCATAACTTCATTGACAAGGGTTTAGTGACAAGAATGAATTTAGAAACTAAAGACTTTGAGGGATTCAAGGTGATCATGGCAAATGGGTTCACTACCCATGCACACAAAAGATCCAACAGTTGAGCATCACCTTAGCAAGACATCAAATTAAGGACTTCTATGTGGTAAATATGGGTGATACTGATGTGGTATTGGGCATCCAATGGTTGCATTCTTTAGGGAGATATTACCAAGACTTCCAAAAGATGGAATTTTGTTTCCAAAACAACGGCCAAGAGGTAATTTTACAAGGTTTATCTAATGGGACCCCCAGGGTAGTATCATCCAAAAGAATGGTGTAATGTCTTGTGCATGAAGGGCTAAACCCCGACGGGTGTAACTCATCGTGCTGGAAGGCGTGTACCTGATAACCAGGTGGTGGGGCTCCACGGCTATGTTTCCACTGTGCTTGTGTCTTCTATGCCTTCACCTCTGAGGTTGGTGAGATGCAAACCTCACCCTTAACACCCTAGGTAGCCGCACTCACTACTAGGCCGATTTTTTTGTGTAGTGGTTCGGCCTTTGTGGTATCAGAGTCAAGTTCTCAAGGTCGAGCCTTGTAGAGCATGGTGGGCTATAATGTCCTGTGCGTGAAGGGCTAAACCCCAACGAATGTAACCTGTCGTGTTGCAGGCTTGTACCTAATAACCATATGTTGGGGCTCCATGGCCACATGTCCACTGTGCTTGTGGCTTCTATGCCTTCACTTCCAAGGCTAGTAGGACGCAAGCCTCACCCTTAACACCCTGGGTAGCCACCCTCACTACTAGGTCGGTCATTTGGTGTAGTGGTTGGGCCCGGCAAATGTAACCCGTCATGTTGGCAGGTGTGTACCTGATAACCAAATGGTGGGGCTCCACGGCCACATGTCCACTATGCTCGTGGCTTCTATGCCTTCACCTTCGAGGCTGGTGGGATGCAAACCTCACCCTTAACACCTTGGGTAGCTACCCTCACTACTAGACCAGTTTTTTGGTGTAGTGGTTGGGCCTTTGTGGCATCAGGGCTATTATCCTGCTAGCTTGAGGGTTTAAATTAGTTTATTTCAAGCTACAGTTTACAACAATGGCTAGGATTATGAATGGAAGATTGTTACCTACCTTCCTGTCACGCCAACAAAGGAAAAGAAGCCTAGTGTGGAGAAACTCTTAAAAGACCGGCCTAGTAGTGAGGGTGGCTACCCAAGGTGTTAAGGGTGAGGTTTGCGTCCCGCCAGCCTAGAAGGTGAAGGCATAGAAGCCATGAGCACAATGGACACGTGGCATTGGAGCCCCACCATCACATACATGCCTGACGGGTTACATTCGTCGGGGTTTAGCCCTTCACGCACGAGACATTATAGCCCACCACCCTCTGCAGGGCTTGACCTTGAGACGTTGGCTCTAATACCACAAAGGCCCAACCACTACACCAAAAGACCGACCTAGTAGTGAGGGGAACTAACCAGGGTGTTAAGGGTGAGGTTTGCATCCCACCAGCCTTCGAGGTGAAGGCATAAAAGCCACGAGCACAGTTGACATGTGGTTGTGGAGCCCCACCATTTGGTTATTAGGTACACGCCTACCAGCATGATGGGTTACATCCGTCAAGGTTTAGCCCTTCACGCACAGGACATTACAAATGGAGAGAGCCTTTAAATATGGACAAGTAGAATGGGAAGCACAATGCATGATACTCGACCATTCGTCATCCAAAAGAGACTATAAAGAGTCTGACTTACCCCTAAAACGAAATATACTGCAACTACAGAAAGTAGGGTAAAATACTCTCATAGAAACCACACAGATTTAATTCCACAGAGAATCTAGCTTCAAAACGACCACTCCAGACCTTTTATTGATTAATAGATCAGAACTATATAAACTCGGTACAATAGAGAATACTCAGAAGCAATGGAATTGTGAACATGAACTCTGTCAAGTAAATTCAACTCAGATACATCTAATGTCAGAATAGTAAACATTCATAGCCGATAAGTAGTTAATCCACCAATATTGGAAGCGACAGGAATTCCGACTTATGACTTCTATAGTGATCACACACCCCGATATTTACTTGAGCTCCACCCTTTCAGTGGTGTCACTCAGTTGCAACCTCCAGTGGATAGCAACTGTCTCCAGCAACACGAATGACCTTGGGAAGCACGCAGAATAGAATGGAGTGGTCACGAGCTCGCTTGCGTATAACTGGTGATCACTTATCATGAACTCAATGGACAGGGATGTGCTCAGATGGCGCCAACCAGAGCCAACAGCTCTTCCTGGACGGGGGATGCAATCGTTCTCCCTTAATATGACCCTGCAATGAACTCGGTGAATGAGAATATGACTGAGGGAGCAATAGACGAATTGAATAACATTCACGAGTTTCCCATGGCCTAAACTACGTCCTGACCTGGGGTACTGGGTTTGAGCAACTATGTCCTCAATCACTAGCCAGAGATTGACTCCAAAACTCATGATGCCTTAGAAATAAACACGACCTAGTATAAATACCGATTAAACACCAACCCAAAAGCAGGTCGGCCAGGAAAACAAATAAATTCAAATTCAAATTTGGTGCCTCAAGTGAGGTCAGCCCACAGAGAGATTTAATTATTAATTATTTTATATTTTAGCGTTGAAAAACGCTATTGAGCTCTTAGCTGAGTCAGCGCAGCCTAGGGAGCATTACAGTCCCCGCCCTCGAATGGTTGCTTGTCCTCGAGCAACCTCAGATTTGGATGCTCAAAAATCTCCACTCCCTCCCAGGTAGCATCCTCAGCTAGCAAATTTTTCCATTTCACCAAGTATTCTGGAATAACTTTGTTTCTCAGTCGCTTCTCCCTTACATCCAACACCGTTTCAAGCTCGAGAATCGGTTTTCCTTCGTCATCAAGTGGCAGTAATTCCATTGACGGTGTGATCTATTGTCCCAAGGTCTTCTTCAAGCATGATACATGAAAAATATTGTGGATTCTACTCCCTGGAGGCAACTCAAGTTCATATGCAACCCTCTCCAATCATCCTTGTGATCCTGAATGGCCCATAAAATTTTGGTTTCAACTTGTCTGCTCTGCTGCCCTTGAGGGATGACTGTCGGTATGGTTGTAACCTCAAATACACCATGTCGTTGACTTCAAAAACCCTTTCCTTCCTCCACTAATCAGCATACAACTTATGTTGATTTTGGGCTCGCTGGAGGTTTTCCTTCAAGAAATTCATGATGTCCACACTCTGCTAAACCATGTCTCTAGCACTCGGAACTCTACTATCCACAAGAATCAGATTTGTGAAGGAGGTGGCCTCATAGCCATAGAGTGCTTTGAACAGTGACATCCCGATAGACATGTGATGTGTAGTGTTGTCGCAAAATTCTCCTAAGTGTAGCCATTTCACCCAAGCTGATTGCTACCCCATCACATAGTTTCTCAAGTACCCTTCAATCCATTTATTCACGATCTTTGCTTGTCCATTTGTTTGGGGGTGGTAGCTCGTGCTGGGGATCAACTCTGTATGAGCCAAACGGAAGAGTTCTTGCCAAAACAAGTTGATAAACCTGCTATCTCTATCACTCACAATGTTTCGTCGCAATCCATGGAGTCTAAACACTTCTCTAAAAAACAAATCTACAACTTGAGGAGCCTTAAATTCTGAAGTAATGGCATAGAAATGAGCATACTTAGTGAGTCTATCCACCACAACATAAATACAATCTTTACCTTGCACTTTAGGGAGCCCAATGATAAAATCCATCGAAATGCTCTCCCATTTCTGATTTGGAATGGGCAAGGGCTGCAATAAACCAGCTAGTAATACATATTCAGTTTTATTTTGTTGACATACCAAACATTCCCTCACATGCTGCAAGACATCATTTTTCAGCCCCTTCCAAGCAAAACGTTCCCTTACTTGCTTGTATGTCTTGTAGAACCCTGGATGACCAGCAAGAGGAGTATCATGGCAAGCTTTAATGATTTATTTCTTGACCCTAGAGTGAGGTACAAGGTAGACCCGATCTTTGCAGAGAATGAGCTCCTCAACCACCCTATACCTGTCATCAACTATCTTCCCTTCCAAAATATCATTAGCAAATGAATCCTTAGCATACTCGGCTGTAATATCAATCCTCCAATCAGCAGATATATCAATCATAGCACAAAGATAAGGCTTCCTAGAGAGTGCATTCGCTACCACATTATTCTTGCCTTTCACATATTCAATTTCAAAGTCATAAGCTTGGAGTTTGCTTACCCATTTCTGTTGTCTATCATTCAAGTCTCGCTGATTTAGGAAGTACTTCAAGTTGTTATGATCTATCTTCACCACAAATTTCCCACAAACCAAGTACTGTCTAAATTTTGCAAGAGCATGCATGATAGTTAACATCTCCTTGTCATAAATAGAGAAAGCCCTTTCTAGTTTGGTGAGCTTTCTACTCTCATATGCAATAGGATGTCTGTTTTGCATTAATACGGATCCAATGCCTTCGCCTGAAGCATCACACTCAAGTACAAAAGGAGATGAGAAATTTGGAATGGCCAAAATGGGACACGAACTCATTACCTCCTTGGGTCTGTCAAATGGCTGTTGGGTTGTGGGACTCCACGAGAAGGCTCCTTTCTTTGTTAAATTGGTCAA
This sequence comes from Sequoia sempervirens, assembly GCA_007258455.2. Taxonomy (NCBI): domain Eukaryota; kingdom Viridiplantae; phylum Streptophyta; class Pinopsida; order Cupressales; family Cupressaceae; genus Sequoia; species Sequoia sempervirens. Next base: position 7,308 of record VDFB02378434.1, on the reverse strand, counting down.
TGGTGTTGCAAGCTAAGAAAAACCCTTCACAAATCTTCTGTAGTAGCTGCATAGACTCACAAATCCTCTCAATTGTGTCAAATTCTTGGGGGTAGCCCACTCCTATATTGCCTTGATCTTCTCATCATCCACACTAACCCCTTGAGCGTTGATCTTATGGCCCAAATATAGGATCTCAGTCATCCCAAACTCACATTTCGACATCTTGGCATATAATGAATTCTTCTCAAGGATGTCAAGCACCTCCTCTATATGCTTTAAATGATCTTCCCATGTTTTATTGTAAATCAAGATGTCATCAAAGAAAACTAACACAAATTTCCTTAACTGAAGGATGAATGTCTGATTCATGCAAGATTGGAATGTAGCGGGGGCATTGGATAAGCCAAACAGCATCACTAAGAATTCATAATGCCCGTAATGACCCCTGAAAGTTGTCTTTTGCACATCCTCATCCCTAACTCTAATCTGATGGTAGCCTAAACGTAGATCAATTTTGGAGAAGTACACTGCTCCATGTAGTTCATCTATCAACTCATCGATCCTAGGAATGGGATAGCGGTTCTTGATTGTTTTCTTGTTGAGAGCTCTATAATCGATGCTATATCCTTAGCGTCCCATCCTTCTTTTTGACCAGCACCACCGATGAAGCAAAAGGGCTTGAGCTTGGGCAAATAAACCCAATATCCAACAACTCCTTAATGGCCTTTTCGATTTCTTCTTTGTATATTCACGGATGACGATAAGGGGAAGTGATCACAGGTTTGGCTCCCTCTTCAAGCTCTATCACATGCTGAAACCCCCTATTTGGTGGCAATCCAACTGGAATCTCCCCCAAACACTTTACACTTTTTGTTCAAGATAGCCTGAATGTCACTAGGAAATGTTCTTTCTTCCTTCGGTGTACTAGTATCTGTGATCAAGCATTCTGCTACCCATGCCACTTGATCCCTCTGAAAAGATCGTTCCATCCTTTTTGCTAAGACCACCACAGGACCATTCCTGGAGAGGCCCTTGAGTACAACCTCCTTGCCATCATGCTTGAACTTCAGCTCCATGGTTTCGTAATTGGTAGTGTATTCTCCTAACGAATGAAGCCACTGTACTCCCAAGACCATGTCCGTGTCACCTACATCATCAATATAGAAGTCATCTTTCATCTTGTGTCAACCCAAGATCAGCTCCATTTGTTGGATCCGTTTGGTGCAAGAAAGGATGTTCCCTCCAGCTATCAAAACATCGAACCCCTCAAAGTCCCCTATCCCCAAACGCAACTTGGCCATAGTCCTCTTGTCAATGAAATTATGAGTGGCTCCACTATCGATCAACACAGTCACTTTCTGCCCTCAAAGAACTCCCCTCACTAGGAGAGAATGGTATTGTGGTTCTCCTGAAAGTGTTGCCAAGGTACCTCCTGTGGGACTCCATTCTACAACGAGCTCCTGATGCTCCCCACTAGTGTCCTCCCCGTTGTCCCCTTCTTCAGTTTCTGCTTCATCATCAGAGGCCACTTCAATGTAATAGACTTGTCCCCTCCCTTGGCATTTGTGTTGATTTTTCCATTTCTCATTGCACTAATAGCACAAGCCCTTCTTGCGTAACTCATTTCTTGACATGTCATGTGGGCCTATAGGTGGGGCCTTCAATGGTGGATTAGCCTTAATGAAAGGCTTCTTTGGCTGCCCTGTTGGTGTATTCTTGACAATGGTCTTCCCTTTCTTGGTGGAATCCTCAAGACTCAAAGTTTTTCAAATGGCATCCTCTAAAGTTGTTGGCTCCAAAGCCCTTACTAGACACGAAAAGAATCGGATAAGCCTTCGATGAAGAAGAATGTGAGCCTCTTATCTAATATATCGGACACCATCACTGCGAGCCTTTGAAATTCTGACACATATTCATCCATGGTGTCTATTTGCTTCAATCTTGTGAGCTCCTGGAAATACGCTTCCGGGTCCTTTCTATCAAACCTCTCCGTCAATTTATGAATGAAATCTGCATATGTCGATACTTGATCAAATCCTTGAGTCACAATGCCATGGTGCCACCATTCATGTGTGAGATCTTCCAAGTGTAGAATGGAAAATTTGATAGCTTCTTCTTCAATCATGGGGCTGAGAGAAAAATATGTGTCCACTTTTTGGATCCATGATTGTGCAGACATCTTCCCCGAGCCATCGAATGTAGGGAGTGAAAGCTTGTTGATCTTATGTTGAAGATCTTTATTTCCACGATGTTGTCTCTCATCACTTCGTCTAGCACTGTAGAACTAATCGAAAGAGATTGCAGCTTGAGCATCAACATCCAGATCCAAGTACTCACACACAATACTACCATAGCTGCGCTGATCTTCCCTTTCCTATCGGCCTTCTGTCCTAGGCAAAAACTTTGGCTGAGTATGCCTATGAGTGACCATTTGAGGTCCTGTTGTGCTCTCCCCCTCCTGACTGTTTTGATTGGCCTCCTTCCATTTTGTTGGATCCTGATTTAATGTTATTAACAGCATCAGTAAGTGACTGGATTGCTTGCAGCAAAGCTTGGTTTGTTTCGTCTTGTTGTTTCATGAAGGTGTCCAGCTTATCACTCTGATCCCCCATTTTTTTCTTACCAGTGCCTCCTATTCCCTGAGTAGCAGCTTCAAGATTCTTTTTCTCTCGCTCTATAGCTCAAATATCTCTTTGGTTTAATGGCATAAGACTTTCCATAGGCTGGCAGGACAAGTGGCTCTAATACCACTGCAAAGAGTCTGGCATATCCCTAAAACGAAATATACTACAACTACAGAAAATAGGGAAAAATACTCATAGAAACCACACAAATTTAATTCCACAGAGAATCTAGCTTGAAAACGAACACTCCAGACCTTTTATTGATTAATAGATTAGAACTGTATAAACTTGGTACAATAGAGAATACTCAGAAGCAATGGAATTGTGAACATGAACTCTGTCAAGTAAATTCAACTCAGATACATCTGATGTCTAAACAGTAAACATTCATAGCCGATAAGTAGTTAATCCACCAATATTGGAAGCGACAGGAATTCCGACTTATGACTTCTATAGTGATCATGCAGCCCAATATTTACCCGAGCTCCACCCTTTCAGTGGTGTCGCTCAGCTGCAACCTCCAGTGGATAGCAACCGTCTCCTTCAACGCAGATGATTCTGGGAAGCACGCGGAATAGAATGGAGTGGTCGCAAGCTCGCTTGCATATAACTGGTGATCGCTTATCATGAACTCAATGGACAGGGATGTGCTTGGATGGTGCTAGCCAGAGCCAACAGCTCTGCCTGGACAGCGGATGCAATCATTCTCCCTTAATATGACCCTGCAATGAACTCGGCGAATGAGAATATGACTGAGGGAGCAATAGACGAATTGAATAACATTCACGAGTTTCCCACGGCCTAAACTACGTCCTGCCCTAGGGTTCTAGGTTTGAGTGACTACGTCCTCAATCACCAGCCAGAGATTGACTCCAAAACTCATGGTGCCTTAGAAAGAAACACGGCCTAGTATAAATACCGATTAAACACCAACCCAAAAGCAGGTCATCTAGGAAAACAAATAAATTCAAATTCAAATTTGGCGCCTCAAGTGAGGTCGGCCCACAAAGAGATTTAATTATTAATTATTTTATATTTTAGCGTTGAAAAACACTATTGCACTCTTGGCTGAGTCAGCCCAACCTAGGGAACATTACAGAGACAAAACTATTCATGTTGACATCCAACCTACCCTAAACAAATGTAAGAAGGTTTTTAGCAACATTCCACTAGGACTTCCTCCAAAAAGGGGTTTTGAACATATTATTCAACTTGAAAAAGGGGCCCAACCCATTATTACCACACCCTATCGACACCCAAGAAAATATAAAGAAATAGAGAAAACCATTAAAGAATTATTAGAAATGGGGCATATTCAACCCAGTTGTAGTCCTTTCGCTTCCTCTGTGGTATTAGTAAAAAAGAAAGATGATACCATGAGAATATGTATAGATTATAGGGCCCTTAATAAGAAAACAATTAAGAATCGTTACCCCATCCCTAGGGTAGATGAGTTAAATGATGAACTTCATGGGGCAGTGTACTCAAAAATAGACCTATGTTCTAGGTATCATTAGGATGGGAAAAGAGGATGTCCCCAAAACATCCTTTAGATGTCATTTTGGGCACTTTGAATTCTTAGTCTTACCATTTGACTTAAACAATGCCCTTGCTACTTTTCAATCTTGCATGAACCATAAATTTCGCAACCAAGGAAATTCCTTTTGGTGTTCTTCGACGACATATTGATTTATAGAAAAACCTAGGAAGACCGCTTGGGACATATTGATGAAGTGTTGGGGATTCTCGAACAATAGTCATTATTTGCTAAGATGTCCAAGTGTGAATTTGGAATGAATGAGATTTTGTACTTAGGGCACAAAATCAATACTCAAGGAGTTAGTGCTGATGAAGAAAAGATCAAAGCTATAAGAGATTGGCCAAGACCAAGGACCTTAACTCATCTAAGGGGTTTTTTAGGGCTTTGTAGCTATTACAAAAGATTAGTTAAAGGTTTCTCAAAGCTAACTACCCCACAAACAAACCTAACTAAGAAAGGTGCTTTCTCATGGAGTATGGAGGCCCACAAGCCTTTGAAAAATAAAAGAAATAATGAGCTCCTACCCAATGTTATCCATTTCAGACTTCTCATTACCATTTGAACTAGAGTGTGATGCTTCCAAGGAAGGTGTTGGAGCATTGTTGATGCAAAACAAGCACCCTATAGCTTTTGAAAGCCGCAAACCTAAAGAGACCGAAAAGAACAATTCCATTTGTGATAAGGAAATGTTAGCAATTATGCATGCCTTATCCAAGTTTAGGTAGTACTTGGTTTGTGGGAAGTTTGTTGTAAAAATTGATCATAATAGCCTAAGGTTCTTCTTGAATCAAAAAGATTTGAATGACAAGCAACATAAATGGGTTAGTAAATTACAAGCCTATGACTTTGACATTGAATATATGAAGGGGAAAAATAATATTGTGGTTGATGCTCTATCTCGAAGACCCCATCTATGCTCAATGATGGATATCTCCGCAGAATGGAAGAACTCAATACTTGCAGAATATGCCAAAGTTGCATTGGCGAGTGACATATTAGAGGGGAAACTACAAGATGGAAAGTATAAATTGGTAGAGGAGCTCATCCTCTATAAAGATAGAATATTTATCACTTTCGGATAAAAAATGAAGGAAAACATCATGAGAGCATATCATGGCATTCCTCTAGTAGATCATCAGGGATACTATAAAACGTACAAACAAATAAGAGAGAGATTCTCTTGGAAAGTTCTTAAAGGAGATATCTTGAAACACATTAGCGAATGTATGGTGTGTCAAAAGAACAAAGCAAAACAAACATTCCCTGTTGGATTAGTTCAACCCTTACCCATACCTAATCAAAAATGGGAGAGTATTTCAATGGATTTCATCACGGGACTCCCTAAGGTATGAGAAAACGATTGTATATATGTCATAGTGGATCGATTATGTATGCCAATTTTCTTGCAATAACTACCGAATATAAAGCACCCCAAGTGGTAGATATTTTATTTAAAGAAATTTTCCAACTACATGGTTTACCCAAGAACATTGTCAGTGATGGAGACAGCAGATTTCTTAGTTTGTTTTGCCAAGAGCTCTTCAAGTTAGCTAGAACCAAGCTCTCCCCAAGTACAAGTTACCACCCGCAAACAGATGGGCATACTGAAATCTTCAATAAATGGCTTGAGGGATATTTAAGAAACTATGTCATAGGACAGCAAAATGCATGGATCAAATGGCTACATTTCTGGGAGTATTGTTATAATACCACTCATCACATGTCAATAGGGATGAGTCCTTTCAAAGCATTATATGGGTGTGAAGTGACATCATTTAAAGATTTAATTCTTAGCAAAAGTCGACTTCCCAATGCTAGAGACTTGAAGCAAGAAAGTATAGACATTTTAGGTACACTCAAAAATAACTTGCACCACGCACAAAATCAACAAAAATATATGTTGATCGAAGAACTAAAAGAACATTTGAAGTATGAGACTTAGTCTTCCTAAAATTGCAACCCTATAAACAATCCTTTATTAAAGGAAGTGGTGTTGAGAAACTCAAGCCCTAATTCTATAGCCCATATAAAATTGTACGAAGGATCGGTGAAGTTAACTATGAATTGGAACTGTCGGTGAATAGTAGAATTCATAATGTCTTCCATGTATCTTGCCTCATAAAGGTGTTAGGGCAACATGTTATACCATGTTCAAAGTTACCCCCTCTTGATGACAAAGGAAAATTAAATTTGGAACCCAAGGCTATCCTTGATATGTGAGAGAAAAAACTAAGGAACAAAGTGATTCCGGAATATGTGGTTAAGTGGAAAAATTTGCCTATGGAAAACGCCACTTGGGAAGGAGTAGAGATTTTTTATCATTCCAATCTGAAATTGCTTGTGGACAAGCAATATTGGGAAGGGTGGACTGTCATGCCCCTCAATCGCAGCCTGTACAGAAAATAGTCGCTGACTAAGGAGATCGCAGCCTATACAAAAATTAAAGATAATTGCCAAACAAGGAGACTTCAAAAGGTTCAATAGAATTAACTAATGGAAATATTAAATACAGCACCTCCTTATTAATGATTAAAAGAATTTTGAAGGCAGCACTTGGGAATAAATTAAAACAACATTTAGTTTAAACAAAAAGTCATAACCTTTGGAAAGGAGATCTCTATTCCAAAGGATGCATCATTTCATGAAGATATGAAGATATAAAGGGGAGTTCATTTCCTTGGGAAGAGGCATCAAGGGGGTCGGATAGAAGGAAAAACAAGAAATTGGAATATAAGAGATCTATTGTAAATAAATATTGCTTTTAGCAAGGATATTATTGGGAAGTAAGTTTTAAAATATATAAATTAGGAATAACTATATATGTGTGTGTGTGTGTGTGTGTGTGTGTGTGTGTGTGTGTGTGTATTATAATTGCATAATGATATTTGATTACCAATCAATATAGTAGATTCCTTTAGAAATCTATTTTGAATTAATAAAAAGTGTTTTGCAAATAGGGAGGTTGATCAACCTTCTAAGTTCACAATAGATGAAGTACTGAACTTTCCTTCATCAAGCACGCCACCCCAAGATGGATCTGAGAGGCATATGAGTGCTCTCGGGCTTGTTAAGGAAGGCGATCTTCATGCATCTTATCAAGCACACCACCCCAAGATGGAGCTCTAGTGGGCTGGGAGGCAAATGAGTGCTCCTAGGCTTGAT
>VDFB02378433.1:0-16491 GCA_007258455.2 Sequoia sempervirens | reverse complement strand
CAAAAATACAGGGTGAGACAACTAGCATAGAATGCTTCTTGACTACTATACATCTTGAGCATAGTACTACCCATAGACACCTGTCAATATCGAGCATAATAGTATTTATCCTTGACTACTGTCCATCTTAAGCATAGTACTTCCCCTAGACACCTTTCAATCTTGAGCATAATAGTATCACTCCTTGGCTACTGTCCATCTCGAGCTGTAGTACTTCCCCTAGACACATGCTAATCTCGAGAATAATAGTAATGCTCCTTGACTATTGTCCATCTCAAGCATGGTATTGCCCCTAGACACCTGCCAATCTTGAGCATAATAGTAGTACTCCTTGACTACACTTAGCACTATGACTGAAAGATCGATTCCTAACTTGAGATAAGTAGGTTCCCAACTTAGTTACAACCATGAGTGGTGTTAATAGATATTTCATAAGAGAGCAATACTCGCTCATAGAATCCTTCTAGATGAGGTACGGGTAACTAATTTCCCTTGATAGTTTGGGGTTGATACCCCACTTATAATAATCCTTCTAGTATGCTTTCTAAACCTGATTGATGCCATGTAGGTGACTATTTCCTTATAACATAACATATTTAGTCATTAACTAATGAGGGCTGTCTTAGCAACCAATAATACATAATTTTAATGTGCAGATTTAGCAATCTTATAAGTGCATGGGTGAAAATAATAGAGGTATATAATTCCCCATTTCTAATTGTCTAATGTACAACATCATAACATCACAATCCACCCATTCTTTTAGCTTATTGGGTGAGAAAATTATAGTATAAAGGGGCAGGTTATAGGTGGTAATGTTTGCGTAGCTAGCAACTGTTGAGATGAATTGAGCAACCCATTTATCACTAGATTCATGCTCTAAATTAATGCTCATTTGCCTTCCTCATTAAAAAAAACTTTGCTAGCTGAATCCTTCCACCAAATATGAACAATTATACTAGGTGACAATCAATACTATATTTCAAGACTTATTGGATTATAATGCCAACAAATTAGGAGTGATTTATTGTGTGTTTTTAAAGAATTTCTATTAGTTTCTCCTTAATGCACTGTTATACTTGGTAATAGGATAACACTAGTTTAAATTTCAAGTAGTCACTACCAACTGAATTAAATTTTATTATGGTTGCAACCAACTAGTTTAATGTGGCCTTAGTTAGGTAGACTTGGGAATAGGGTGAGAATCAAGATGAGACAAGAATTCATTGCAACAACTAAACTTTCTCTACATTATTTAACCTCCTAGCTACCTATTCATGATACCAAAATTGTTTTCCATCGATAGCCTCCACTATATTCTTCTCTATTTCAAGTTCATTAGTGTCTTAGTCAAACAATTATGTAATAGAAGATTAAACTCCTATAACTAACTAGGTATAACTAGTTGTTCTGTCCATTTGCAACACCAGGAAATGACTAGGAAATGGGTATATAAAATATGAACAGAGCCCGTATTTTTCTAATATAGGCATCCGAATTTGACTCCCACAGGAATATGCCATATACCAACCAACTCTTCACATATTCATGAACATTAACATTTCAAAGATGCTTTAAACTAGAAGGAATCTAACTCACACTAAGACACAACCATATTTCTCCAAATTTTGTAGCAATGAAATTAGAGGTATTTAAAATAATTATTATCTAACTTTTAACCTTGGAGACAACATTAAAACCAAAATTTTTAACTAGGAAAGGGATTAAGAACCTGGAATGGACGGGTCCAAGGGTAAGGGCATCTGTAGTAGCAATAAAGGATGCCATAGCCAATCTTCTCTTCAAATCCCATCCACGCCTTTGGTTTTAGCCACACCACCCTTCTTTCTCTCTTTCCCCAAACTTCTTTTCCAAATGAGACCTCTACAAGTTGATTTAGAGAAGAGAGGGTTGGGTTTCTCCATGGCATGCCAAAATGGTTACTTCCTACCATTTTCTCAAGGTTGCAGGGGGTTGCCATGCCTCATAATGGTATGAATGACCCCTCCCTATCTTCCTTCCTCATCCACGTCAAGCTTCTTCCTCTCATTGGTCCAACATTCTGAGTTTTCCTTCCTCCATTAATTCCTATTTTCTTTCCATCACCCTCCTCCTGTGAATGCAATGTTTTTCTATTCTCTTCTTCATTTGCTTTTGCTCTTATTATTATTTTTTGTTCTCCTTTGGTTTGATGGCATAGTATTCATTTAATTGCCCCTACCTTATAATAAGGTGTCATATTGATATTAAAGTATTTATTGTTTAAATTGATTTTATTTTATTTTATTAAGTATTCATAGCTATTTATCTTTTATAGTTTACTATTTATTATTTGAATTTATTTACTTATTTATTTGTTTATTTTAATTTTTTTAATTATCAACCTTTAATAAATTTATCATATTATGCAATATCCTCAATTAACTAGAAACAATTTAGGTTATCTTGATGTCTCCACCTAGCTAGAAATGGATAATTTTTACTATGGTGATTTAATAAATGTCTAAGGTCCTAAGTTTAAATGAACCTCAAGTTGACGATGTTGAGAAAATGTGTCTCAACCTTGCAATTACATAAGGTATTGTTGATACATAAGGTATTGTTCAACCGGCAACGACGTGGGGGGATCCCCCCCATGAGGGGTCTAGGAGGATCATCCCCCCGACTAGGGTCTAGGGGCAGTGCCCCGAAAGGAAAATTTTATTTATATTTTATTATTGTAAATTTGGAGCATTCATCATTATGTCTCATATTCGATGCCTGATATTTTATTAGCTTGACTTGCCCTAGAAGGAAACCTTATTTTATGAGGGTGTTGTATTACGACTATGTATTGTGATGTATTCTAAGGGTCTGATAGTGGTTGTGTTGCCTCTAAATCTTTGAGTAGTGATACTCCTGTGAGAAGCTTGATCTGCAAGTATATTGTGATCTTTGTGATTGTTGAATAATATATTGGGTGACTTTTGGAGTGTGGGGTTTTTCTCTTGAAAGGGTTTTCCCCACATAAATCATTGTGTTGTGGTATGCATGATATTTGTGTTTATTTGTGATTAAGTTTTTGAAACCGTTAAAGATCTGTAAAAGTTTTGCATTATTCTCCTCTCAAGATTAGTGTAGGAAGTTGTTCCACTATCTTAGCTTCCTTACAGACAAAAACTACATGCAAGGTCTTGACACTAATATTACATTACCGATTGTTTGTCTCTCATCCAACATAACCACAAAATTTTCCTCATCTTACACCGTAGGTACTTGTAACCAACAATAAACCTCACATAGGTCCAACAATCAAGTCATTAGTCTGTGTTAGTCTAAACAATTTAATGCATTAAATTTAAAATAATATAGTAAGATTAATAATTACATTCAATAATGGTAACATCAAGGTTCACAATTAACACACACACATACGCCCACATAATAAAATTCAAAAATCCACCCCTAGTCCAAATTACATTAGGGCTAGGGGTCATGCATGAGATTTATCAAGGTTTCTAAGGGTCATGCGAGAGAACAAAATGAAAAGTTAAATTTTAAAGATATGAAAAGGAGGAATGAGAAAGCTATTGATGAGCCATTTGGAATTGTCTTGAGCTATTTTCATTGATTTGGGAAGGTGACAAGTGGAAAAATGCTAAAAAATGACCACCAAATGAAAATTGTTGCAAGACACTAGTACAATGTATAGATGTCCACACAATATGCTAATGTCTAAGACAATTTATGTTAAAATTGATGAGACATTGAAAAAATAGGACTAACATAAAAGGTCACATCAAAGAGTGATTACAAGAAACAAAGCCTAGGCACCATGGGAAAGACAAAAAGCTAATGCAAGGGCTAAAATAAGATTATAAAAACACTAAAAGAATGGACACTAAAGTAGACACAAAACATAGAATGCAACTACAAAGACATGCAATTTTTAACATTACAATTATAGATATATGATTTAACGAAAGTGTGAAGAGAAGCATGTTAACTCTCAAACCCCAGATATAATGCATTAATTCTATTGGACATCATAATAAAAGATAAAGAGCTTGAAGAACAAATTGAACATGGTACTCAATGCCATAGAAGATGATAAAATCCATCTAAATGAATACAACCATTAAAACTAAAATCCATTTCAATGCTCATACATTAAAAAAAGTGAATCAAACTCACTCACACAACGTCTAAAACTAAAATTAAACCTCTGCAAATTTCCCATAAACATATCAAACATTGAACTTGCGTTAAGCACTCTGGTAACAACAACTATGCTTATTGAAAACAAACTGAAATTGAATCCTAATGTTGCAACTTGCAACTTATAGCTAAACCACTGAATTCAAATTACCACAAATTGCCAAAAGATATGGGAACATGCCCATTTACTGGGACTAAAAAATAACTCCGCCATTTAATGATCCGAATCGATGCATCCTTGAAGCTATTATGAACCAAATGAACTACAAAATGTCATTCCACATGGACAATTCTCATATCACTTTGTTGCATCATATATGCTTGTGGGCTAGAGTGTTGCTCTATATTGGAGAAGGTTTGCTATATGCTGCTTACAATAATACAAGTGAAAATCTCCTGTGAGAATATCTAAAAGTACCACGCCAGTATGATATTACAATTTTAAGTTTGCATCAACCAAATTGACGAACAAAAACTATGGAAATGCATCGGTCAAATGCACTCCTACTTTTGGAGTGATACCTTGAGTGCTTTCTCACTTTGTTATTGTTATTACTTGTGAAAATCCATGATTATCTTCCACCATTGTTATCACCAGTGGACAATTTTGTTGTAGGAGGTGGGCAGAGGCAAAAAATATATAAAACTTTAATTGTATTGTCTGAATAAAATTGCTTACAATTGTCTCTATTTATAGAGGTCTTAGTACATTCTAGAACTTAGGCCGACATAATAATCATTTAATATTTTCTACATTATTTTATCTCAATCCTTATCCTTATCTATAATATTCTAGAACATTACATTTTCATATCATTTAACATTGACGGTGAGAGAAATTACCAACACTCCCCTAATTTCTACCACAATTCTCATTACATTCTCAGTCTCTTTTCACCGATGCGACATCTAAAATTTTTCTAAATCTAGCAATCGAACCTAGGAAATCCCATGAGGTTGTTGGGATGCTCTACCCATGAGCTCTGGCACGCTTGGTTACCAGTCCATCATTGGTTCAGGTGCTCAACACTTGAATTTTCTCAGCACCTCCCATAGAGTCACACTGCAGGTGCTCGTGGATCCTAATAAACTCTTAACATTTGTCACAAATGGTGACAAGATCTCCTCCTTTTCCTTTTGACATCTGTCACAAATGGTGACAGGATTCCCAAATCTTATTCACAGCTCTCCCAAATTTGACTCACCTTCATTGAACCGAGACTAAAACATCGATCAAGCTTTCGCTTTTCTTCAACAGCTATGCGTGCCTTCACTTAAACTTTGACCAACAATCTCTCTTCACAATCAGGCTGCGGCCTTTCTCCTTGGTGACATGCGATTTAGCAGCATCAACATACACAAAAAAACTTTTATCTCCGATCCTCCAGCACACAACAAACAACACCTTTCTTGTTGACTAGGCTCTTTTCTCCACGAACTACTTGGACGGATTCCTTTGGCTACGACTCCTCCTTGCATCTTTTGTTCAAACAACGATCTCCTTTATGCAGACAAAAAATATTGACTTTCTTTGGCAACGACTGGTGTTGATCTCCTTCGTAATCAGCAGCTACAACTGCAACATGCATGATCCACAGTATCTTGGGAATTTGTCGGACTTCCTCAGATCCTTGCGGTGGCATATAATGGAAGGTGGACAGAGGTAAATAAATATAAACACTAATTGAGGCAAAGTAATATATAAACCTTTAATTGTATTGCCTTAATAAAATTGCTTACAACTGATTCTATTTATAGAGGTCTTAGTACATTCTAGAACTTAGGCCGACATAATAATCATTTAATATTTTCTACATTATTTTATCTCAATCCTTATCCTTATCTATAACATTCTAGAACATTACATTTTCATATCATTTAATATTGACGGTGAGAGAAATTACAGCCAACATCTGTCAATGAACAAATTTAGATATAAGGAGTTAAAAGAAAAATATTTATTCGGAAGGTTAATAAATTGGATGGGAAGTTAAGTGGGTTTGCTTTTGGATAATCTTCATGGTCAAATACATTTGAATTGAAATAGTATTGGGATAGATGATCTCTTGTAAAATCTTAGATGTTTCGTCTCTATGAACATCACCTAGTTATAATGAGTGTTAAGCAGACAATGAATTTAATAAAAAATCATTCAATTGAATTCTGATAAAACATCAGATAAACTAGATATAAATATTTCCCATATATTGTGCATCTGCAAATAAACATTATAAATAAGTGATGAAATTGAAATTGATAACAAGAATTGTAATCTCATAATTGATAACAAGATTAGTTATCACAGCTATTGCATATCATCTACAACAAATCCCAACTGATAACAAGAGCCACAATCCCATAAATTGTCTAATTGAAGAAGCTAATATTAGCACAAACGAAACTGCCAGAGCTTCGTGAAAAATAACTATAAAATTTAAGTAATGTGTAGAAGGCATTCATTAACAGTGTGCAGCTCATTTTGAGGGTTTTAGTTTTTGAAAACGGTTAAGCTCAGCATCTTTTCTTGCAATGATTTCCTTCAATTTGGAAATCTGTTCCTTGAGGTCTCTAACCTCCTTGCTTTCCTTGTTGCTACGTGCAGCACCCAGTTCCAAGCTGGAGATTCTTTTTGCAAATTTCAATGTGCTAATTGTCTCCGAGTAAGAATCAATGTCTGGATTAAGATGTACAAACATGAGTGTCTTAGCTTGGCCACCCAAGGAATCCTGAAGAATTTGAGTAAGTTTGCTGTTACGATATGGTACATGGGCACTTTTATTAGCTAAAGCAAATATGACATCCCCAAGAGCAGAGAGAGATTTGTTTATGTGCATTGTTTCTTTAAGTCTATCCCCAGTGACCTCGGACTTTTCAATCCTCTCACTTCCGGCAAGATCAATCAAATGAAGGCATCCTCTGAGAGTTGCTCCAGAAGATAACTCTGTTCCTTCCACATGCACACTCAGGATACTGTGAGAACGGCTACTGTGTTCATTAAGGGCAGTAGCACTTACAGCTCTGTTTCTCTTACCAATTTTCATTAAATCTAAAACATCTTGTATTGACTCAACATCGGACATTATTGCATCAGGAACACTAAGCCCACTGGACTGAGACGTGCTTCGAATTTCAAGGCTCTTTCTTCGAGAGTTAATTGGTGAGACTCCATTAATAAGCAGATCGCGAACTTGCTCGTTATATATTTCTATCATTTGGACTCCAATTTCATATCTACAAGATTCTCTTCTTGCTTGTGAAATTTGAAAAATGTCATTTAGTGCTCTGTTATTGACTCCCCAATCTTCTTTCGATGATAAGGTACTAGGACCACACATTGTGTAGGTCTTTCCTGAACCAGTTTGACCATATGCAAAAATGCATACATTGTACCCATCTAGAACAGAGCTTACAACCGGTTGAATGTCACGGTATACTTCTTCCTGACATGCAGAAGGAGCAAAAACTTTGTTGAACTTAAATGTCTCTTTAGATTCCATGCCTGACCTTTTAGGATTTGCAATTAACAGCTCCCCTTCTTCACTATTATATTCAATTGTAGTATGTTTAACACAATCACCGGGAAGGAAAGGCCTCACCCTACAGTATACACGAATATTTCCTTTCAGATCTTGAATTTCATTGTACAGCTGTCGGTTCTCTGCAACAACCTTGGCATAGTTTGCTGCAGTATTTGCTAATCCATTTAGTTGTTTTTCCAGCATTGAGATTTCTTCATCTGTCAGTTGAGAGACTTCTTTAATGTCTCGAAGTGCTGCAACATGTACACCCAAGAGTTTTAGGATACAAGAATATCTAAGCCTCAAATTTTTTAACTCCTTGGAAGAGTTCTCTTCTGGCTCATTATTTTTCCTTTCTTGTTGAGACAAGAGAATTTGTATTTCATCATTTTTTTTCTTCAACTCTGAATATACTTCTGTTTTTTCAGACTGCAATTGCTGCACATGTTCTTCATTAGTCTTTTTCATATTTTCTATTTCAGCTTCCAGAGCACTAATAGTAGCCTTGCTCTCCAGCCTCTCTTTTAATCCTCTCTCTATGGTTTGCACATGCTCTTGATTAGTCTTATTCATAGTTTCTAATTCATCTTTTAACAGACGGACAACAGCCTCACTTGTCATCCTCTCTTTCACTTGTATACTTCGGTTTTCGTCTAATTTCGCAAGCAACTCTAATTCAACTTCCCTTTTTTCTGACTGCAATTTTTGCACATTTCCTTGATTAATTCTTTTTATAGCCTCTAATTCTTCCTGATTAGTCTGTTTTACAGTTTCTAATTCATATTTCAAAGAACGGATTACAGCTTCACTCTCCACTCTCTCTTTTATTTGTTTATTTTGGGTTTCCTCTATTTTCTTTTGCAACTCTACCTCAACCTTGCTTTTTTCCAACTGCAATTGGTACAATTGTCCCTGATTAGTCCTCCACATAGTTTCTAGCTCTTCTTTATTCGCCTTTTTCATGGTTTCTAATTCATCTTTCAAAGCACAGATAGAAGCCTCACTCTGCAACCTCTCTTTTGTTTCTCTATCTTGGATTTCCTCTATTTTCTTCTGCAACTCTAATTCTACTTCCCTTTTTTCAGACTGCCATTGTTCCACATTTTCTTGATAATTCCTTTCCATGGTTTCTAATCCATATCTTAATATATGTTTGAGTTCCTTAATGTGCTGCTGCTGGCTTAGAAGGCAGAGTTCAAACTTTTCCATTACTTTTTTCAGTAAAAAATCTACCACACAATAAAGTTCTTCACTCTGTTTGTCACCAAGAATAGCACTCACAAAACTCAAAAAATGTTTGGGTGGCGTTTTATCAATACATTTCAACAGCTCAGACCTCTCTATTGCTTTAATATCCGGATATGGCATTGCTTTTCCTTGCATTACCTCCTGGAAGGCCTGCCCTATTTGAATCCATGCTGAACCTGATATAGCAGAATTGGAAACAATTGAAGACAAAAGGCTTTCAAACTCAAATATTTTGTCTGAACTAATATCACCCATCTTTACAGGAGATTCCCCTGTTTTTTTACCATTCATTCCTGGTGTTTCATCAATAGACACACAATTTAACTTCTGCTGTCCTAATTTCATCCATGTTGGGCTTTCAACATCAAATGTTTTGTCTAAACTAACATCACCCATCTTTAGAGGAGATTCCCCTGTTATTTTCTCTGGCGATTCATCAGCAGACATATAACATAACTTTTGCTGATTACCCACAACATAATATTCTCTTAGAGATAAAAGGCAGTCCACAACAGTCACCATACTACCCTTCTCCAAATCATACTGTTTAAAAATGGGTAGTCGTAAATCTTCGACTGCCACAAGGAAATGCGTAACGTTATCAAATCTTTCGTGTTCTGAAAATGTAGCACCTTCTGATAGTCTGAATAATATGGTGTGGCGTATGGCTCCTGGATTGATTTTGTTCATAACATGACAGAGAACACTTCCATCTCTCAAACACTTTCTTAGTTCTTCTTCAGAAGGCACGCTGGGGAGATGTAGAGTGTCAAGCAAGCTGTTAAGCCAAGCTGCTACAATAGATCTCCTGATGACTGCTTCTGCATTTGTACGTGAATCAATGTGTATACCTTCCAGTTTCATCGTAAGCAGTTGAGCAGCATGCTTTATGGCATTTTCAACAAAAGGTTCGGTATTTTGATTTGCATTGTTACCCCCACGTGGCAACTTCATGACGAAAGTGTTATCTAGATTTAATTCTGAAAGCAAATATTTTGCGTAATCTTTACAATATCAGAGTCGATTGGCAAGAGGCTGTCTAAGATTCTTAAATAGAGCTCAATCGTGACGTCGGTACGAACAGACGCCCTTCCCTTAAAATCACCCTCTCACAGTTTCAAATGTATTCCTTATTACTCTACTATACAAGCATCTCACACTCTTTAAAAACGTTCGTAATGGATAAAATCGCATTTTGTTTGACAGTTATTAGAACTGACCTTGTAATTTTGTGATAATCATTAGATCCATTATAGGAGAAAATATTAAATGTACAATTGTATGGTTTAAAAGATAATATTTGTTGAGGGTTTTGTAAATGAGATAGTAAGTTAAGTGAGCTTGATCTTAGGAGGAATTTTATGGTTAAGCATGTCTAAGTTGAAATAAAACTAAGATTGGTAACCTCTTAAAAAGTCTGAATGCTTCACCCTTGTGAACATCACCTAGATGTGCATTGAATGCTAAGAGGATTGTTCATGCTCATTAGGGATGAGTTTGTGTATACTACTCAAAATATAATATCACCCATTCAAAACTACTCAATTAAATCCTAATAAAATATAATAATTATTTATACTTGCAATTTACTAATTTGAAAATAATAATTATTGTGTTTATGATGATTCTAATTAAATCCAAACCCTTATCCCTATTGAAATTTTGAGCATGATTGCTAATCTTTATAACATTTCCCAAGCATCACTTAAAAAATAATGATCTTCCACAATAATAACCTTGGCAACCTCCTATAAGATTATTTTAGACCCCTTTTCCTCCTTGTAAAGTTTGGGTGCTTTGGAATTACATGACATTTGCACCTCCTAAAAGATTTGTGCTACCAAGTGCATTCCTTACCTAATGCATTTGGTTTTGGTGAGATCTACCACCAAAAATAAATGGAACCTCATTAATGACCTCACCTATAGATTCCATTTTCATCTACCCCCAAACCCTCTAAAAAGCTATAAATAGACCTCCTATTATTCTCATTTACTCACCCTTACAATCCATCTTTCTACTAGTGCTTATACTTCAAAATAATAGTTTCATTATGCAAGTTCTATCTTGAGGAGATATTGTTAAAGCTTGGTTCCATTCAAGCTCATTCTTTTGAATATTTCCTTGTCTTTAATCTAGCCCTCTTGTGGCTCTCTAATCCCCTTTGTCTCCAATTGTTGTGCATTCATTTTTTGCATCTCCCTAGCCATTAGCAACCCCATCCACTTTCCCAATTCTACATAACTTCTCTTTCCCTCACCCTCTCCCATCTTCTTTTTACCTCAAATCACTCATCCATGTTTATTTGATCATGTCCCAATCACTGTTGATCTTGTATACGTCCTATGGTTAGTCTTTGCACTCTAGGATTTTGCTTGTTTATGCTATTGCTATCTACTATAGTCATTTATTTTCATTTCCTATATTTGTATAAGTCATTTTTTAAATGTTTCATGTAGTGATTTTGTTGGAATAACCCACAAGGGGGCTAACTCATATGTGCTCATCCTTACTACTTTTGGTTTGTAGTGTTTGTTGTTTTGTAAATTTTTGAAGTAGATTTGAATGCAAAGAAATTTATAATCTAAGTGATTTTATTAAAACTTCATGAATCCTCCCATAAAGTTTCAAACCATTATTGACAATACCATTTGCACCAATTGGGATTATTCTACTATTGAGCTCACACCTATGTCAAAGGAGCAATCCCAACATAACCAAACTTCTCTATAAATTTTATTTTATCATTTCTAACTTAATTAATTCTTTTAAAAATATACATTTTACAACATGCTCAAAATCTCTATGTTATGTTTAGTTTCCCAACGTATTTTGTGTGCTTTTATTGTTTTCACTATGGAATTTCTCTATGTATCGAGTGTCACTTCTTATACCTAAGAGATCTCTAGTTTCATCAATTCTAGTCTCGAGGCAATTTGATATGGTGTCATTTGCATCCCCTCTAAGGGAATTTGTGCCCCTTTATCAAATCTAGGTCTCAGAGTCTCCAAAATCTCTAGGAAGCTTTTGTTGATCATCCTAGGCATTTCATCTTCACACATATTGCTTTTCCTAAGTGCATAAATTACTCTTTTTATGTTTACAAAGGTCAATTTTATAATTAGTTTCTAATTTTATGTTTTCCAACTTGTTTCTAAATGTGTTGTATGTCTCAACTATAATGTATGTGGTATTAGTTTAGGATAACACTCTTCAATTTAAATTCGTATGTGTCTTGATTTTATCTATTTTAATATACATGTATAAAATACCACTCTTAGTTTAATTAGATTTTATTACCATGTTTCACAAATAAGAAACATATTTTGTATTCTTTCATTTGGTGAAACTAGACATATTTTATAATAGATATTTTTATTTGACGTGTTGGACTAGCTTGTATCTTATTACTTTATATTTCCATAATATGGTCATTTATTGTGTTGTATTTTAGGTGCATTAGTTTAACTAGTTTTCTATTTTACCTTATCTAAATATTTTTTGTTTTCTGTCCAACCCATAGGCCTTATTTTTTCTAATGTCTTTATTACCTTTGACTTTACCTTCACAATTCACTTTTAGTTATCCTTTGTTTTATGCTTTATTTTTTCTATCCCTAATATCCTATAGTTTATGCCACCTACCATCTTACTCATCACAAAGTCACTAAACCTAGTTTTCTAGGTCCCTATCTCATTGTAGCCCATTTTCTAAATACTATTATGGCTAATGTCATTCCTCCATATACTTCTAAAGAAGCCTGTTGATGCCAAAAATTGGCAAGGTAACAACCCTTTGTGGGAAACTCAGTTTATGGGGGACTTATTGCGCTAAACTGAGTGACCTCCAAATTTTTAAAGAAGCCGACTTCTTCTGTGAATGTGGTTTTGGAATGGGAAACAAAAGAAGATATAAAATAAAAAATCTAACTAAGGTGATACGCCATAATTTATATGAAAGGCACGATAAACCTATCTTTTGGATATAGTTTAAGGGCCTGCTTAGCAATTTACCATATCCTAGAATAATAGAAATTAAGGATTGCAGCATGAACAACTCATTCAGTGACATAAAATAATAATCACACCCATTTATTGAAAAGAAGAGTCAGAAGACATGATCTAAACTAGCAAAATTGCATTCAAATTATAGAAGTACGACAAATAAATCATTCAGACAATAATGGCACAACATAGAGTTTATCGATAGCATAAGAAATAAAGAGGTCGAACAGTGGCACAGTCTGCGAGTTCTTGCAATAATCTAAACAATACAAAGGCCTGGTCTCTCCAAAAAATCCTATGATTCTAACAACTGGTGAAATAACATATGATCTCCAAACTTGTAACCTAAAATATTAGAACCCTTGGAATCAACTGTCGAACTGGGAACCCCTCTCCTAAAGCAAAGAGCAGTATTTATAGCAAGCCTTCCACCACCTGGCGAGTAGCAACCGAAAAGATTCAGAATCCGAGTAGTGATGTCGAGGCAATGATCACCCTTAGCCATTGTAACATAAAAGATTCGAGACACAACATTTGGTCTCCCTCCATTCAGGTGCATCCCCCGCGAATGATGATAGTGGTCCAACAAAGTCTTGTGTAGACAAGTGTCACCCCTTTAGGATAGGCGGTTAGAAAACATGGCATCATCCCGTAGCTTATAGTACGCTTCATCCCCTGCATTGAAGAAGTGCGCGCCGAAGAGACGTGTGGCAACATTTTGCTGCTTACGAATGATATTTTCTTCCTTCGTTGAAAGCTTGGGCAGAGAGGACACATAGCAAAAATGTTTACTGCAGACATTGCTTGTGGGGTCCACTAAATCCTTATGTGAATGGGAACTACATGGCATGCGAGTGGGGGCTGATAGAAGAGCAAGGAGGAAGTTCCTTTGGAGAGTGATGAGCGGACACGTGGCAGAAGCCGTGGCAACAACCAAAAAGGGGCCAATGAATTTGTTGAGGGCAAGGGCCGATACTTAGCCAAAAAATGAACCCAAAGGGAGCATGGTGAATTTCAAATTCACAAAGCCATTTCATTATTATATTTTAACTAATAAATTTAATCAAGGAAATATTGAATTATAATAAAGGATGAGGATCATTTCTCAATTTCAATAAATCAAGAATGCTACAAATCCTAATGTAGTTGGCATCCTATTTAAACATATTGAATCCCTAGGAAAAATTATTCTCACAAACCTTGTAAGGATATAAATTATGTAAAATATTGGACATAAAGCATTCTCATACGCTTTCTTTCTATATGAAATGTGGGGGAAAGGGTTCCCTAAACAAAACTTTAAAGATCCACAATAGGTGTTTTTCCCTAGGGGTATTTCATTAGGAAAGAGCTCACAAGGTGTAATGATTGACTTTCAACCTCAACAGTTAGTCAATTGGACTTGGATCTTAGTTCTTTAAGACAATAAGGCAGATTTGAAACCTAATCAAATGATTTGCAATGTCCAAAATAAATGCACAATAAGATCTAGAATATGAAATGCAAATTCTTGAAAGTATAGAGATGGAAACCATAGTTTGCGAACAGCTATGAGAATGGTTTGATAACGTGCACCTGTCATCAAAAGTGGGTTTTGAGCTCTGTTGGAGGACTGGTTAGCCTAAGGGAGAACATGTCCTTGTAGACCTTTCCGAAATTGAAAAATGAGATTGTATCCCTTTGTTTGCACTTTGATCTTATACCTACAAATTTTCATTTCCAGATCTAGACCGTGATAACCGCATGTATACACCCTTAAAATGGTCACACACCGTAATTAATTAAATATTTTAATATTTAATTAAAATCTTCAATTCTATCTCAAGATATAAATAAATTTAAATAATTTATTTATATTTCTTCATTCTTTCATTTCGATTAAATAAATAAGTTTATTTAATCATCTTTTCAGATTCATTTCTTAATTAATTAAATAAACATTACGATTTATTTATATTAATTATCAATAATCTTCGTTTGAATATCTTATTCAAATAAAGATTAAAATATTATTCTTCTTCTAAATATCATTGACAATTAAATATTCCAAAATATTTAATTATTTCTTCTAATCTAATTTAAATATTCATTCTTAAATCATTTCAAAATTCCTCTAATTGATTCAAAAATCTATTCATAATTAAATATTTCCAAAAATATTTAATTAAATCTTTTAAATATTTCAAAATCTTCTAAAGTCACATCATAATTAAATATTACAAAATATTTAATTAATTCTTCCATAGTTTTCAAAAATCAAAAATCAAATATCAAAAGCAATAAATAAAATTAAATAAATTTATTTATTTAATTGGGGATTTATCTTCAACTCCCGGGAAGCAAACGGTTGAAACAGAAAATTAAATTTCTCTGTTTCTGTGCAGGCTTGTTCCCGTGGGTTGAAGACATGAATCCATCCTTCTCTCCAACCTCTCAACCTCTTCCATCTTCTTCTCAACCTCTCCATCTCTCACCATTCAAATTTACCAGACAAATTCATAGCCGTAGATTCTTGCCAGCCGGGATGGAGCCTGCAAAAATCTATAAATACAGCTGCCGGGAGCTCCAAATCATATAGAAGTTTAAGCAAGTAAACTATAGGCAAATCTCATAGCATTAGCATTCATAGAGTACTTTCATAGCATAAATAGCATAGAATCATAGCAATAGCAATAGAATCATGATACATTTCATTCACAGCCCCTATGCATAATCACAGCCCCTGTCCATATCCATATCAACAATCCCATCTTCACCAGCATATAGAATAGTTTTCATTTGCATTCTCATTCTACAGCAGCCATTTGGAGGAGCTAACATCAAATCTGAGAGCAGCAACTTCAAACTCCTGGAGATAGAGGAAAATGAAACGGCTCTGAAGAAATCTTGCTTATTTGAATTTATTTAGTTTTCTTTAGATTAATGTTTCATTAGAGTGTTTTTGTTTTCAATTAGATTAACATAGATAACATAACACATTTTTGGCGCCCACCGTGGGGCTCTTGCCCCCTTTTTAACATCTTTTTGCAGCTTCTTTTGACTGATTACAGGAAAAAAATAGCGGAATAGCGCAGACGACACGTTTCGGAAGAACACCTCCAGTTTAGCGCATTTAAAGTCTGTTGCAGCACCCGCGATTACTGTTGCAGCGCCCGTGATTACTATTGCAGCGCCCGTGATTACTGTTGCAGCGCCCGTAACTACTATTGCAGCGCCCGTGACTACTTTTGCAGCGCCCGTGACTACTATTGCAGCGTCCATAATCAGTTTTGCAGTGCCCGTGATGACTATTGCAGCGCCCATAATCTATTTTGCAGCGCCTATGATGTATTTTGCAGCGCAAATTATTAAAAGAATGTATTCTGTAATCTGTAACTGTAGATTAGTTTAACTGATTCCGACGCAGCCGCGGATAGTTAAAAAAATTTTTTAAGCATAAAATTAACCAATCCTAGGGTAGTCATCTAAAGCATAAAATTAAGCAATCCTAGGGTAGTCATCTAAAGCATAAAATAAAGCAATCT
>VDFB02378431.1:0-16131 GCA_007258455.2 Sequoia sempervirens | reverse complement strand
GGTGTTTTGAGTCTTCTTTGGTGTATTAATATCTATTTAGACCATTTTCAATGTAATAAGTCATGTGGGGTTGGTATTAGATAGAGTTGTCAAGTTTTGGTCATGCTCTGTAATTTGTTGCAAAAGTTGCATTGCAACTTTGCACTTTATGTCTTATTTGGGAGATGAACGGTCATGTGGTTTAAAAGTTGGTTATGAACCATTTTTTTGTTGAACAAGTTTAAATATGCTTGGAAAAATTTGAGGCAAGGTTTTGTTGAAGATTTTGTTGTTGAAGCAATAAAGAAACTTCATTTTTCTTCAATTTCTAGTGCCAATCGACTAGTACAGACCTTTGTACGATTTCATATAGATTGTAAATGCAATAATCTTCATTGTATTTGATAGAGGGATTTGTTAGCCACCTTTTGGTTTTGTTTTGAGAGGTTTTCATTGAAATTTGAGTGAGTTAGAGCCAAAACTCTAGAAGTGGTTTGAAAACTCTAAGTCAAGAGGGTTTGAGAGAAAAAATGGCATTTTGAACCATTCCACTAGTAAAAATTGCTACAATTTGGTGGAATAGCACTAGATAGGGTTTTATTCATTTTTAGTAGGATTTTAGATTTATGGGATGGATTTAGGGCCCTGTTTGTGCCAGCCCTAGCTTAATATCTTAATGTATTAGGTTAGTTTTCATAGTTAGAGGTAGGGCTTAGTTGTTAGATGCATTGGTGGATGTTTCAAGTGATAAATCCTATTGTTTTAGATCCCATGTGATATTTCTAAGGTCTTGGAATGAATATTGGTGATTTGAGAGAGGAATATGGGTATGTGTAGGATCATTATGGGAAAAACAGGCCCTTAAGTGGCGAAAAATTTAAAAAAATTAGAGTTAGGCAACTTGACATAAAAATTTGAATAAGTTATCTGGCTATTTCAAAATATGTAAGAATAGAATCAGAGTAAATTGAATGTAGTTCTAAACTACCAGGTTTATCCAACAAAAAATCTGCTATTTGGTGAAAATTTGAAATTTCAATGTAGTAATACCTCTACATTCTCGGAAAAATAAGGAGGTGTCCTGCCTAACCACCATAACCTGCAATTAAATGATAATATTTTCTTATAATATTTTAAATATATAGAGGGACTCATGTCCCCATGATACATTTTTTTATCTTTTTCCAAGTAAATGGGGGCCGAATTATAAATTTTATACAAGCAAACTTTAAAATATAAAAATCATATGTTCCTGACCATTCTTTAACTCTTGGTCAAAACGCTGTTTGAAAATTCCATCTATTTTTTTAATCCTATAGTTTTGTAAAAGCATAGAATATGACATATTTTTGAATTGGGGTAAATATTATACCCATTGTTCCTATAGATATTTTTCAATCATTAATCGTGACTTAGTCATAATTTAAATGTAGAAAATGAATAATAATTATTTATGCAAAATCTAAAGTAAAGCATAATTTGGTATTGGTGGAAAGTTGAGAATCTCCTTTAAAAAGCCATCTACAATACATATCATACCCAACATATTGCCACTTTTTGGCCCATCATGATCCTGCACATACCCATATCACAGACTTTCTTTGTAAAAGAGGCCTAATTGGGCTTAAGGGTAGTGTAGTAGTCCATTTTAGGAGGTAATGTTCTAAAAAAATCCTATGCAAAAATTTGGTATGTTCAATAAGAACATAAAGGGTATCTTGAATGGTATTCCTTTCATGGGATTGAGGCCTTCTCTAAAAGATATGCTGAAATTTCATTGTTTGATGTGCTACAAGCAAAATTGAGAAAATTGTGGGAAAACACAAAGTTAGGGTTTTTAGAGTGGAAAATTTGGTCAAGGTTGATTGAATTGTGATTGATAAAATAATCTCCACCCCTAATCTACATCATCCATACTTTATCTTACCCTAGGTAGTTATGAGTTAGTTGGCTCATGTTATAGGATTAAGACACTTGTCACAATCTTGTCTAATCCTATCTATCACCTTTCCTTTATAAGAAAGGAATCTCATGTACATTTTTATATTAAACCATATTCAATCTTGCATTGTTGAAGCAAGTATTCTTGCCATTTTCTCTCTTTTGGAAGATATTTTGGTCTTACAACTATTCTTGGGGTGTTAAGGAGTCACCATTAATTCCTACAATCTAGGTGTTTTAATTTTATTAGAGTGTGTTATTTCTTCATAGTGCAAATTTTATCAACCATCTTATGATAGTCTTATGCTAATTTATTTACAATCCAATCAAGAATGTTTTAAAAAAAGATCAATGATCAACATTTAATCTCCATAAGCAGTTAGAAAAAGATTCAAACCTTTATACAAATGGCATTGGCTTATAGGGATGAAAAATAGAATGTTCAACAACTCTCCCAACTACATTTCTAACCTTCGTATCTATCTTCAATACTGTATTGAGGGCTTCTAGATCAAAATTGTGGTGCCCATTCTCATTTTCATAAATGTAGCACTTTTTATGAAAGATACAACCTTGTCCACATTCTACAATAAATTTCTTTGGGGTTTTAATATAGCCCTTCTTAAAGTCATGAATGTTGAGATAGTCTAGGAGTCAAGAATATTTTACCCACTCCTTGAGATTAGATTCAAATGAACATATGTTTTCTCTTTATTAGTCATGTAGATGGCTATGGTTTATAGGATTGTGATATTTTTTATTAGTAAAAGGTAGCTTGTTTCTCACTTACAAGGCTTCTTCCCTTTATTTTTGGAATAGATTATTGTTTTGTACATATTTTTAACTATAAATTGACCTGGTGCCTCTATATCAATAAATAAACTACTATTTTACCCCTTCTCTCTCTTTCACATGTTATGTAATATTTCATTGCCTCAATGTATGAGTGTATTTTATTAATTTCTATGTTTGTGTACTATGAAATACAAGTTTTTAGAGCTAATTTTGTGCTTCTTTTCCCTATTAGTACTCTAACAAACTATAATCTATATTCATACCTCTAGCAAATGATACTATAGAGAATTGTATGAATGAATAATGTACTATTGATGCCTTGTGCAACCCTTAGTAGGATAAGTGTGCTAAGATGTGATGCAAAAAGGGTGTCTAAGATGCCACTTTTTTGAAATCAACAAAGTTTAATATTCAATGAGAAAATGATGATAGTTACACTAAAAATTTGAAGATGCAACAACAATAAGAGTTGTAGTTCTCTAAGTATACTTTCTAAACTATTATTCTTTTTTCAAAATGGTGAAGATTAAGGGTTTCAAAAAAGGAAAGCACCAAATTTGGTCATGTTTTAAAAAAAATAACATAGCATCTTGAGTGGTTCCCCTAAAATGTTACCAAAAAGATAGAATTTAAAAAATCACTTCAATGAGAAATTAGCTAACACCATATTGTTTATTCTAGATATTTCATATAATTTTTAATGAATATATATCATTTTTTACTAATTTTTGAAGTGGACACATCTTGATAAACAAAAAATTGAGCATGATCTACCATAAATGTTTTTAAAAATAATTAAAAAAAAATTTTGTTTTTTCAATACTCATAGAGTGGAATCTTGTTTCTAAAAGTGTATTTTTTTTCAAAATTCAATGAACAACTAGAAAACTATAACCAAAATACCACAATTTGGTTTCTGACAAGAAATGGACACATTAACAAAATAATTTAAAGATGAAAACCATAACATAATCCAAACATGAAAAATAAAATATATGGTTATATAGCTAAGAAAGAGCTTAAAGTCATTATGGTATTTTTATAAATTTAAATTCTTGAATTTTTTTACCTTTGGGTGGGATGTGTAAGAAAAATCCAACCCTAAGAGTTGGTATTTCTCAATGAAAATCATTTGGTGAATAGAAAATTTGGCACTTTCCAAATGAAATTTCATTTTATTTGGCGAGCACCAAATTTGGTGCTAGCCAAATGAAAATGCATTTTTACAATGCTAGAGCTAAATTATCTCTTTCTCTCTCTCTCTTCCACTTTGAGGAAGTCTTAGAGTTTACGATTTACAATTGATGATGGATAGTTGAGGTTTTAATCTTTTGACGCAAAGCGGATTTTGACGGATTTCGATCTGACGATCTCGGATTTCGATTTCTTTTGAGGATTTGACGGATCCTCTGGATTTTGATTGATTTCTTGCTCGAGCCGATTTCGTGACTTTGACGCCGATTTTGAAATCTGATGATCCTTTGAGATTGATCGCCAACCGAGATGACTCACCTCTATCTATCCTCTCTCTAATTATTTCCTCCTCTCCATGTTCCTCCCTCCTTCTTAATCCCTTCTTCCCTCTTGTGAGCTTCTCTTCCCTCTCTAGGTCTCTCTGGCCACTCAATATAGAGCAGGGTGGAGGTCTCTACCAATCACAATTCAATCAGTTTTGAACAATATTTCAACCTTGAAAACCCCAAATTGGTGTCTAACTCACAATTTCCTCCTATTCCCTTCTAGCACATCAAACAATGAATTTTCTTCATATCTTTCAAAAGATGTTTCAAAAACACAAAATATTTTCCATTCTATATACCCTTTATGGCTTTCTTTGACATATCCAAATTGAAGATTGGGTTTTTTTGTAACACCCTCTAAAAATGACTGGTATGTAGCAACTAGGCTAAATTAGGTCACTTTTAGAAAGAAGCTATATGGTATTCCTTCTCCAAATCACCAAAATTTACTAAAAATCCTTTGAAATATCACATGGGGTCTAAAATAACAAGTTTTAGTAATTAAAACTTCCACAAACTTACCAACTATCAAAACCCTGCCTCTACCTATCTATTCTATCTTAATACATTGAGATATTAGGCTAGGGCTTGCACAAATAGGGCCCTAACTCTATCTGATACACCTACAATCCTAATAAACATGAAGAACACCCTACCAAGTTCCATTCCACCGATTTGTAGCAATTTCCACTAGTGGAATGGTTCAGTATGCCAGTTTTTCTCTCAAACCCTCTTTACCTAAGGGTTTTTAGACCACTTGGACCAAAAAATTGATTCAAACTACCTCTAAACTTGATGAAAAATTCTCAAGAAAAACCAAAAGAATCTTAACTCATGACTCTATCAATTCCAGTAACAATTAGTACATTTTCACCCTATACAGAACCATACCACAGAGTGTAGCAACAAATATCAATAAAGAACACACAAAAAATAAAATTTTCTTATTACTTGTGCATCAAAATGTTTTCCAAAAGAATTCATTGAATTTTTTGAGGCATATTTAAAAAATTTCAACAACAAACCAATGGTTCATAACCAAATTTTGAACTAAATGATTGTTCAACTCCCATTACAAGAAAAAAATGTAAAATTGTATTGCACTTTTTGCAACATTTGCAAAAAAATGACAACTTGAACTAAAAATGATCCCATGGGACTCATGTACATTGAAAATGGTCTAAATATACCTTATTACATCCAACATGACTCAAAACATCCAAAAAACTAACATGTGATCATATTTAAAAAATTTGACTATGTGCCCCTACACCATACACCGGGGAGAAAAGAATCTCAGGCACCACCCGAGATCAGCTCTTGAATAGTTGTTCCATGCCTTTTAATGTCCTCCTCTATCATCCATGTCACATCTTTAGGAGAGATACCTTTCCATTTCACAAGATATTCATTATACACTTTGTGCCTTGTTCTCTTCACCTCCTTTGTGTCCAAAATACTTTCAAGCTTCAAAAGTTGACTTGGTGGTAGGTTCTTGACCCAATCTTCATCTTGAACATCATATGTACCTACTTCTTCACCTAAAAACACAAATCCATTGAAAGAATAAAGGTCAAAAACATTAAATATTGGAGAGCTAGCAACTCCAAGAAGGAGTTCTATCTCATAGGAATTTTCATGAAATTTTTGGACCACCTTGCATAGCCCAATCATTTTCATTTTTAGTGTTTTGTATTTACCCTTGGGTAGCCTTTCTTTCCTCAAATGTGCTAAGACCAAATCTTCTACTTTGAATTAAATGTTTCTTCTCTTCAAATCTTCATGTTGCTTATACCTTTCCACATTCTTTTTAAGATTGTCTTTAACTTGTTGATGTATGTCCTTGATTGCAACTAAAAATTCCTCTCCTTCAACACTTCTCTCCATACCCTTCAAATCCTTGAGCTCAAACACTCCCCTTCGCTTCAATCCATAAACTATCTCAAATGGACTTTTCCCATCATTTCTATTGAAAGAGTCATTATAAGAAAACTCACCTTATGGAAGAATGAGATCCTATTCATGTGAATGCTCTTTTGTCAAACACCTGAGAATATTCCCAAGGCTCCTATTGAAAAATTCAATTTTCCATCTATTCGTGGATGATAGGAAGAACTAAATGTCTAGTTGGTTCCCAATTTCTTCCAAAGAGTCCTCTAGAAGTGACCTACAAACTTGTTGTCTTTGTCAGACACAATTGTCAATGGTAGACCATGAATTCTAACTATCTCTTTGAAAAATAACCCTACAATATAAGAAGAATCAGTTGTGCACTTGCATGGAATAAAATAAGCCATTTACTAAATCTATCAACAATAGCAAACACACTTTCAAATGCTCTTTGGGTTTTGGGTAAACCCAAGAAAAAATCCATACTTATGGATTCTCATGGCCTGCTTGGTACTGGAAAAGGCTGGTAAGGACCTACATTAGTGGTTGAACCCTTTTAGTTTTGGAAAATCACACATTTTTCAACAAACTTTTGATGTGACTTTTTATTTTAAGCGAATATTCATACCTTCTTACCCGCTCCAAGGTTTTATCTACACAAAAATGACCACTCAAACTAACACAATGATTCTCTTTAATCAAATTATCCCTCATGGAGCACTTTGGAATACACAACTAAGTACCCTTAAACAACAATCCATCTTCTATCAAGAAAACAAAAAATTCCTTATGGAAAGTGCTTTCAAATTTATTACAAAAATAATAAGCATCCATGAAATCATCATCCCCCTCATACATACCTTTCAATGCATCTATACCCAAACTTTGAAGTTGAATTTCTTGCACCAACATTTTCCTTCTACTCAAAGGATCCACCACTTTATTTGACTGTCCTTTTTTGTTCTTTGTGGTGAAGGTGAAGCTTTGGAGGTACTCCACCCACTTCACATGCATGTGACTTATTTTATCTTAGTTATTCAAGAAACTCAAAGCATGGTTGTTAGTAAAAACAATAAATTCCTTGGGAAGGAGATAGTGTCTTCATTTTTTCAATGCTTGGACCATTTCATACAATTTTAAGTAATAAGAGGAATACTTATTTTTGGCCTCATTAATATTTTCACTAAAAAATGCTACAGGTCTACCCTCTTAACTCAAGACTGCACTAATTCCATACCCACTTGCATCACATTCTATGGTAAACACCTTATTGAAATCAAGTAATGCTAAAATGGGTTTTTGTGCTATCTTTTGATTTAGAATTTGAAAGTTCTTTTCTACCTCCTTAGTCCACATAAACCTTTTCCTTTTATCTCCCTTTATTATATCAATGATGGGTGAGAAAATATGACTGAAATTTCTTACAAATTTTGTATAGAAACTAGTAAGACTATGGAAACTTCTTACCTCACTAACTAATTTTGGAGTAGGCCAACTCAAAATGGCTTCTACCTTGTTGGGGTCCATCTTCAAAGTGCCTTTTGAAATCATAAAACCAAGGTAGACCAACTCTTCCTTCATAAATTCACACTTTTTCAAGTTAATTATCAACTTTTCTTCATTCAGACTCTTCAACACCATGTCCAAATGTTGCACATGTTCTTCCTTAGTCTTGCTAAACACAAGAATGTCATCCAAGTACACAACTAAAAAATTTACTATGAAAGGCTTCAAAAATTCATTCATTAACCTCATAAAAGTTCTTGGGGGATTTGAAAATCCAAATGGCATTTCCATCCATTCATACAACCCCTCATTGGTTTTAAAGGTAGTTTTCCACTCATCCCCTTCTCTTATCCTAATTTGATGATAGCCACTTTTAAGGTCATTTTTTGAAAAGTAACAAGCTCCTCCTAAACAATCCATAAAATCCTCCATTCTAGGTATTGGAATCTATACCTTATAGTTATTTTGTTGATTTCCCTTGAATCGATGCACATTCTCCAATCCCCACCTTTTTTAGGTGCCAACATAGTAGGAACAACACATGAACTTAAACTTTCCCTTATGAGACCCTTATCTAACAATTCTTGTATTTGTTTCCTTATCTCTTCATTTTGTTGAGGATTCATTTGTATGCAGCCTTATTGGGTAAGTTTGCACCTGGTATAAAGTCTATGTGGTGGCTCACATCCCTTATAGGTGGCAAAGAACTAGGGAACTCATAAAAAACTATGTCTTGATACTTGTTCAACAAAGTTTGTAATTACTTGGGCACATTTTCCATGGTTTTTGTTGTCAAAATAGATTTGGTTCTAATTATTATTGCATTCCCCTAACCACCTTCCTCTTTCAGGATTTTCAAAAATTATTTCTCCCCAAACAACCTGACACTTGTCCCAACTTTAGTATCTAGTTTTTCATCTTGTAAAGTAGTGAGTGTAAAGGAAACCCCATCTTTTTCTATTACATATGTGGTTTTATGCTCATCATGCTTGGATTTTTTGTCATATTACTAGGGTTTTCCTAGCAGCAAGTGACAAACATTCATTGGGATGATGTCACATACGATCTTGTCTTTATATCCTCCAATGTTAAACTCAACCCATGTTTTCTCATTGACTAGGACTTATTGACCCTTATTCAGCTAGGAAACCTTATAAGGTGTGGGGTGTGGAATCCTTTTCATCTTCTCCAAAGAAACTAAATTATCATTTGAAATAGAATCTATAACAACCTGACATGCCTTGCCTTGTGATTTGCAAGTTGTTCTGAAGGAATTTCTTTGTAGAGGCTCCTTCACCATAGGAACCTTGAGTAGTTTCCTCCTCCTCATCAAATTTTCTCCAACCTCTAGAGCAACATGTTAAGAAGGAGAGTTAACACTCTCACAATATTCCTCTTGCACCAACTATGTTCTCCTTTCACCACCATGTGATGAAGAAGGTTGTTTCTCTAGGAACTTACATGCTTGATGGATAAACTGGTTAAATTGATAGCATCTCCCTAAAATTGTGTTTGAACCTCTACCTTGTCCTCCAAATCTACCTCTACCATTAGGTATTCTACCTCTGAATCCACCTCTTAACTCTGAGCCTTGATCTTGATTGCCACTTGACTCTCCTTGTGCTTTTCTTGATTGTCCTCTTCCACCAAAGGATCCTCTACCCCTAAAGTTCTTTCCTCTACCTCTAATTTTTTTTTCCTTCTTTTCAATTTCTCTACTACCCTAACAACCAACTTAAATCACTCTTCCACCGTTCTAGGGGTGGCAAGACTCATTTCATCATAAATATTGAACCTTAGTCCATTCATATACCTTGCTATCTTCTCAACTTCATCTTCAACATGACCTGCTCTAAAGCTCAATTTATGAAACTCCTCTGTAGAGGCCCTGGCATCCATTTCCTTTTTCTTTAATTTTTGCAACTTCCCAAATGTTTGAATTGCATGGTCACCGATCAAGAATTGACTCTTAACCTTTGACACCATCCTATCCCATGATTTTTTTTTCTTTTCCATTTTTCACTCTCTCCTCCTACACATAGTTCCACAAAATTAGGTAGGTACTTTCAATTTGGTTTTAACAAACTTTACCTTTTGTTTTTCTACTAGCTCCTTGTACTCAAAGTAGTTATCTAGTGCATCAATCCAATCCAACACTTCTTCACTATCCATATTCCCACTATACATGGGAAATTCCATTTTCACCTCAAAAGTATCTCCTCTGACAACCTTTAATATCTTAACCATCCTTATTTCATCAAGGTCCAACTCATCATCACCTTGGACTCCTCTTTGATGGTTTTCATTATCACCCTTATCCTCTTCCTCTTGGTCACTCTCCTCTTTAGTGGCCTTACCTCTTCTTTGGTTTGTTTCCAATGCTACAAGTTTGGCTAAAAAAATTTCTTGAGACTCCATCATCCTTATTTCTCTACCAATGACTACACTACCTTTAGGAGGCATCTTGTCTTTTCAAATTACAAATTTTCCCTCTTCAAACTTCAACCTCTTTCCTTGAAATGATCAAAACCTATTCTCTAATACCAATTTGATGTAGAGCGGGGGTGGAGGTCTCTTACGAATCATAATTCAATTAGTTTTGAATAGTCTTTCAACCTTCAAAACCCCACCTTGTTGTCTAACTCACAATTTCCTCATATTCCCTTGTAGCACATCAGACAATGAATTTCTTTATATATTTCAACATAGATGTCAAACCCACAAAATAATTTTCATTCAAGATACCCTTTATGTCCTTCTTTGAAATATCCAAATTGAAGATAGGGTTGTTTTGTAACAACACCCTCTAAAAATGACTTCTACACAACAACTAGGCCAAATTAGGTCACTTTTACAAAGCAACTATATGGTATTCCTTCTCAAAATCACCAAAATTCACTCCAAAGCCTTTCATAAATCACATGGGATCTTAAAAAACAAGTTTTATCAATTGTAAATTCCACAAACTTACCAACTATCAAAACCCTACCTCTACCTATCTATTCTAGTCTAATAGATTGAGATATTAGGCTAGGTCTTGCACAAACAGGGCCCTAAATCCATCCCCTACACCTAAAATCCTACTAAACATTAAGAACACCCTATCAAGTTCAATTCCACTAATTTGTAGCAATTTCCATTAGTGGAATGGTTTAGTATGCCATTTTTTCTCTCAAACCCTCTTTACTTAGGGTATTTCAAACCACTTCAAAAAAGTTGATTCAAAATAGCTCTAAACATTATGAAAAATTCTCAAACCAAAACCAAAAGAATCTTAACTCATCCCTCTATCAATTCCAATAATAGTTAGTACATTTGCACCCTATATGGAACCGTACCATAGGCTGTAGCAACAAATTTGAATAAAGAACACACAAAAATTGAATTTTTCTTATTACTTGTGCATCAATTTTTTTTCCAAAAGAATTCCATGAAGTTTTTGAGGCATATTTAAACTTATTCAACAACAAACCAATGGTTCATAATCAACTTTTGAACCAAATGATCGTTCAACTCCCATTACAAGACAAAAATGCAAAATTGCATTGCACTTTTTGCAACATTTACAACAAAATGACAACTTGAACTAAAAATGACCCCATGAGACTCAATTACATTTAAAATGGTCTAAATAGACCTTATTACATCCAAAATGATGCAAAACACCAAAAAAACTAACATGCAACCATATTTACAAAAGTTGACTAGGTGTCCCTGCAGCAGTCACTCCTTGTCTACCTCTCCATCCCTCCTTATCCCTCTCTTTATCTTCATTCAATTCTCTCTCTCTTCTTC
The DNA here is from genome assembly GCA_007258455.2 of Sequoia sempervirens. Lineage (NCBI taxonomy): Eukaryota > Viridiplantae > Streptophyta > Pinopsida > Cupressales > Cupressaceae > Sequoia > Sequoia sempervirens. The sequence continues at coordinate 4,705 of VDFB02378431.1, read as the reverse complement.
CCTATCCCTCTCCTCTTTAGGTAATCAAATATCTATCTTCTCCTTCTTTAGGTCTCTCACTCCCTCCATGTATACCTCTCCTTTCATCGCTTATTAGTCCTCTCTTTCTTTGTTCTTTTGTCTCTCCTCTTCTCCCTCCCTCCTCTCTCTAGGATGTCCAATCCCTTTCATCCTCTCCCCCTATCTATCTTACCCTCCATCCTTAAACCACCATATAACATCTCTCTCCTCTATATGTCTCTCCCTCTCTTCCCGTCTATCCCATCTTTCCCTAGGTCTCTCCCTCCATGTCTACCTCTCCATCTCTTCTTACTCCTCTCTCTCTGTGATGATGCATTCACATTGCAACTATGTGGATCATAACATATGAACTCTGAAGGATATGAGGAATCTTCATAGTGATCTATGATGTTATCAGAGAATGTTCTATAGTGATCACATGGGGCTAAACTTGTATTTTTAGTGTGAAAATAAATTGGCCTCGAGTGAATCTTAAATAGGCTTGTACTTAACTTTTCACATTCTTTGGAAGGTAAATGAGATTCACACCTTTCAAGATCTTTCTCACTATCAAAAGAGGGAATATTGGTAGCATTTGAATTATCAAAGGAGAAATAATTTCTCTTTTCAAAAGAACAGTAGCTATTGATATCTTGAATGGGAGGTAGATTATTTTGACCTTTAGACTTCACTCTATCAAGAGGATTGTATTCATTTCTAGTTTTTCCATTCTTGAGACATCCTCTCTTACATGTGCAACCTTCCTTTATTTTTTTGATGTAGATAAACCTTCCTACAGCTGAAGATGATTACCAAGTTTCCTATTAACTCTAGAATTTCATTAACATATTTCTTCCTCAAAGTTCCCTGGTTGCTTTCTTCAACAAAAAAAATATTGGTGAAATTTTCTCTTACATGTTAAGATTTTCATGCTTGGTAGCACCCTTCACAACATCCACCTTGTTCATGGTCTAATCTAGATAGTCACTTGAGTATCTGAAGCTATCAAAAGGGACATTTGTTATGTTGACCTTTCCATGTGATGCACTTGAATAGCTATATTTTATGGCATTAATATCATAAGAAACATTAGCTTGAAAATGGGGTATATGACTTTACATTTTACATGAAATTTCAAAAACTTCACATGGAATTTCTTATGGTGGCACCTCATCACTTATAATTTGTTCAACAGACTCTTTGTAATCATGTGCAAAATTTCTTGTTTCTTGATTTACCAAAGTTTGGTCCACAAGACCTTCCATTCCTGTAGAAAAGATGATATTTTCTATTGTAACATGGCTTATGTTATTTTTCAAATGTGGTGTCAATGAGCTAGAGCTCAATGAATCAACTCCATCAAAATAATTACCATCATGTATCAACTTCTTTGAAGTATTTACATGTTCACTTGTCTAGTTATGGTCCAAATTTTTTCTTTCACCAGCAAATAATTCATTGCTTTCATGCGAGAAAATGCAAGAAGTTGGGTCCATGAAAATTTTAAAGAGTTGAAGTATTGTTTCTCATTTTAAAAAAAATTCACAGTTGGACTAAAAATTTGAAGCACTTACACATTGAATCTTCAAAAATTATATTAATATGAAATTTAGTATTTTGAGTCTAGTTTTCATATATGTAATTTATTATAATACCTAGATGATACCAAAAAAAAGTAATAGAAATGTATTAAAACCACTTTTTAGAAGTTATTTTATTAGGACCACACCATGCACGTGTATTGACACAATAATTTGACCTCAATAGAAGTATTTTTCAAAAATCATTTTGGGGAAATTTGTGTATTATACTAAAGAGTGACGAGGATATATTTTTAAAAAATTTCTAAATATTTATTTTTTATTAATTTTTAATTGGCTATGAATTTTTTTGAAAACCCTCATGTAGGGACACCATATTTGACTTAAACTAATCATTTTTTGAATTATTTTTTTCCATTGTGTAAATAATTATTTGTATATTGTTGCCATATCATTTTTTACAATTAAATTAATACATTAAAATTTATTAAAAAATTATGAAAACCTAACATTTCAAGTCCTTCTCAACTTTAATCTAATTAAAATATCTCAAGTTTATGGACCCATTTCCTTATAAATAAATTAAAATTAGAAAGTAGGTGATTGTATATTTGATACAAGATATGTCTTGTTTCATTGTTGCACAAAGAATTATGTTTTTTCCTCAAAAAATTTACCATTAAATAATATTTTAAAATTATTTTATAGTAAAATAAAAACCATTGGAAAATACACATCACCCAATCACAAGACAAATAAATTGTAAATTTTTAAGTTGTAAAAAATTTAGAAAATATAAACTTTTGTATAATTATATATTTTCTCTCTTACACACTTGCCCATATTGAACAAAAACACTAAAGAATACTCACAATTCAAGGAAACATAAAAATAAGTAATGAGTGTTAACTTCTACTGATACCCATAGACAAAAATAGAGATTCACCCATGGATTGTTTTCATAATGTGTTGTTGAATACGAGAAGAAATACCCACCATTTATATAGAAAATATGCCATCAAAAACATTAGTCTCTAATAATATAGGCATAGAGTAACATTTTCTATGATTTATAGAAAGTACCTAACCTTAATAGGATTTATTAGTGTCCTAGTTTTAGATACTATAGCACATGAAGGGAAACATGTTTGGTATGTGGAGTAATGCATATTCTTGAAAATGAATGCACATGACATGAATTGAACATGAGCATTTAAGAAAATATCACAATTTCATAACAATACAATGGTCCAAATTTTACCTTGAGGATTTTAAGTCTACAACTCAATTGTTAAAGGTTATTGAAAAATAATTATAGTTGATAAAAGCCTTAACATTGTAAAAAAAAGGATGTATCATGTATAAAAATAATGATGAAAAAAGCATATGATTTACTATTCAATATTCCCAATTTTAGATCAAATAATTTATTTGGACAAATTTTCAATAAAACAATTGGGTAATGTCTAATGAAATTTTCCCATTTGATAATTAAGACTCGGAAATAATTAATTAAAGGTCTAGATTGCCTAGTATTAAAAATCATAAGCTAAAACATTTAGATGAATGCTTTCAAATATCATATCAAGAGATTTGGTGGTTATGTAAAGGTATTATTTGTTAGTTGATAGGAAAGTTCTATAAAGTTTATACCTTAGGTTTAAAAATATTTTTGTTGGCTATGTAAAGGACTATACTAAGATTTAAGGAATGACACTAATGAATGCTATTTTTTTAGTTAACATGAATTCACATAAGAACATTCAAAGAAATAAAAAATAAAGTTAACTGTGAGATTTTAATTCCTATGTATTCTAGTTGATGTCAATAGTTTGGCCTGATTGATTCTAAAAATCAACCTAATTCTATCCACCTTTCTAATACTTTTTTCTTTCAATATTTGGTGAAACATACCTACAATAATATAGTTCTAGTAAAGTAGATGGGTAGTTCAAAAAAATAAAAATTTGTAAAACTATGATATAAATAGTTGTAGTGTAGAAAAATGTAACCCTTTACATTTTCTCACTTTTTAGGCTCTCCTAGTCAAATTAGACTTTTATATAGTGCCTTAATTTAGTGTTTATAAATGTACCCCTTTACATTTACACACTTATTTGGACCCTCTTAATTAAATTGAGCTTAATTATACCTTAATTATCCCTTTAATTAATTTACAAGACTAATTAATTACATTTTATGAAGGGGAAACCTGACAATAATTAATGTTTAAACATAACACTTTACATTGAGCAATGTGTGTTCTAGGTATAAGGACTTGTGACCCATTCTCCCATGGGAAAATGGGTCATCCCTAGAGATTTGGACCTAAATTTAAATTATGTTTTTGGTTGTATTTTAATGTTTTCAAATCTATAATTCAATGTAACCTTGTGATATTTGAATTTCAGGAAATTAAGGATACATACTTATAAATACAAAATCATTTCACTAAGTTTAACCTAGAATTTTTCAAGAAGCAACCTAGAATTTTCAAGGGAGAAAAAGTATAGCAAATTTTATGGTCAAGAGAATTCAAGAGTAGATATATTAGATATTGATTACAACAATCAAGATACATTACTTGTTTTTGGAGCTAACATTATGATGTAGGCATCAAGATCAATTCAAGCATTCAAAGCATCAATTTCAAGTGTCAATATCCAAACCTAATTCAATCATTTCATGTAAGTTGTAGATCTCCTAAGATCTTCATTATCAAGGTTCCATTCAAGTGGTTATTGAGTGGTAACATAGCTTTTTTCATTCTTCAAGGTTTGATTACAAAAATTGGGTTTGACCAAGTAAACCCCATTCACCTACAAACAAATATTTTCTCTCTTGTATGCGTGATTGCAGATTTAGGTTGAGGATGCTCAAAATTTGAAGATTGTCATTGATGTCAACATACACCAGTGTTGGAAATTGGAATATTGTTATTTCAATTTCAATGTTAACATCTCTATACCTTACATCACTTGTATAGATCAATAGTTGCTCTGGTAATAATGGTTCAAGCTATGTTTATCCAATACTAAAATTTTGTTGATCGAGTACTTTGGTCTAGATTATCTTATTTTGTAAGATTAATTTAGAAGTTGATAATATGTTCAATCTTGACATCATTTGTATCTACTAACAAGATTTTAGTTGGCTTGGTCATA
>VDFB02378430.1:0-40444 GCA_007258455.2 Sequoia sempervirens | reverse complement strand
TCAACCTCCTAAATACCTCTTAACAACCACTTATTACCAAATGTTTCTATTTCCAAGTAAATCTCATTTAACTCCAAGCTGGTGAGTGTCCATTGGGTGAAACCTCCATGTATACAATATGTGATACAATGTCCAAGACCAAGAAGCAGAGCAGTTGAGATTGAGTTAGCGAGGTTGTCTGAGTATGCACACCCATCTGATATTTTGTATATGAGATGCTCATACAAGCCCTCTAACATGTCCGTCCTACACAAGACATCGCCTGGTTGGGTCATCCTTCAGCAAGGGGATGTAAATTTGGATTGGTTTGTTTGTCAAGACTGTCTTTAGGCACTAGCTATCTGTCTAGGGCAACACTTGCATCTATCCATATTATACTAGGTGCTGACTCAAGTTTCAATGTGTATTATATTTTGAAAAGAAACTATAAGCACTGGTGACACTAAATGTCTTTCAACTTTTATCCATATCTTCCTTGTTATCAATGTTTATATGTGTCTAATATGATTATCTATATGCTCTGAATTAGTTACAATTGAATTACATAGGTTGTTTCACTAGCTCAGGTATCTGCCAGTACCTATGACTTTACAAGACCTACTGACTGGCAATGACTAGTTGACACCACAAACTCATCAATATAGGTTGTTTTTTAGGTCATGGCCAAGATAGACGCTGATTTGGCATATGAGATCCCCTTTGGTAGCCCAGAATAGGGTTTCTTTCCATCTGCCTTATATATTGTCAAATCTTCACCCATGGGTTTCAACCTTATGACCAAACTCAAGAGTAAACTTAACCTTGCCAATGCACCTACACCTGGAGTGCAAGAGGGTCTAGTTGAATCTCTTTATATATGAGATCCCCTTTGGTAGCCCAGAATAGGGTTTCTTTCCATCTGCCTTATATATTGTTAAATCTTCACCCATGGGTTTCAACCTTATGACCAATCTCAAGAGTAAACTTAACCTTGCCAATGCACCTACACCTGGAGTGCAAGAGGGTCTAGTTGAATCTCTTTATATATGTGAAAATATGCCATATAAGACCCAGCTTCTAAATCAGTACGATTAAAATTCATTTGTTTTCAAAATTTTGTTTTAGGAAAAAAAACAGAGTTCAATTCTAAAGTGGGCTAGAATTGGAGATGTAGGTATGTGTTAAAGTGTGGGAAGTTTATTCTCATTGTATAAAGGATTGAAGTGAATATTGACAGTGGGAAATGCACAATGGATTGTCCTAATTTATTTGTCATATAAGAGATTTTATGCGAACCAGTATAAGGAATCATTTTCAGTTGACATGTTTCTTATTGTTCAAAATGTTCATTGCTATATTTCATTATTCATACAAATCATTGACACGTTGCTTCCATTTGGTTTGTTTAGGTGTAAAAATGTGAATTCATAATTGATCTAGTGTTTTACCACATCAAAATGCCTTGGATGTGTTGTTTCCTTTGAAGAGAAATAAATATATACACAGAATTTAAATGCAAATTTTGGTGAAATAATTTTAAATGGCACTTGGAAAGATGCTTATTAACATTGTGGAGAAGAGCTACCTACATTGGCAAAACTTATACCATTCATATGTTAGTTCAGTCATGATAGAGGATAGCACCAAATAATTCATTGTTTTTTGTGAGGGGATTTGGTCAACCGAAGTTCTTTTGATTCTCTAACCAGTGAAACTGCAGCCTTAAAAGGTGATGTACAATCCTTTTCACATTTCTCTTCTACTTGCAGATTTCCTTTTGGATGCTATGGACTATGCAATGTCAGGATTCTGATTTATCATACATACTTTTGTGGGCAACTTCAAAATGATGTGTTTAAGGGATGTCATCAATTCGCACCTTTGGGCTTTCTTCTTTACTTAAATGCCTTGGTCACAAGATGAACTGATTTTAGATTTTCATCTATTTTCCACTATTCTTTGACGGCATAAACCCTTGCTGTTTTAAAGGCACTCTTCTGTTGTGTACATTTCAAATAATTAACTGAAAACAGTGGTGGGGAGGTCACCTGCTGGTTCGCTACTAAAGCTTTTGCATTTTACTATGTATTGCTTGACTATTTATATAGAACAAGGGCAGTTTATAAATATTCTGTCATTGACCAAGGTGTCAATCAATTTAAATAGTATCATTGTGGTGCTTGTTAATTTAGATGGAAAAATAGAAAACTTAAGGATTTCAAGCTATGAAATAATAGATAAATATTTTTTATTTGTAAACACAAGCACCAACAATTGAACCACTTGTCTACATGGGCAAAAGATGCAACAATTGTTATGATGGTGATTGGGCTCAAAACCTTTTTGGTATGCTCTTTTTTCAAGCCATAAAATAGAATTTGTATAGAATAGTATCATTCTGGTGCTTGTTAATTTTTGTGGAGAAATTTAAAACTTTAGGATTTGGAACTAAAAAACAAAGAGATATTTTTTATTGGGAAAGACAAGTACCGACAATTGGCATTGTCATGGGAACACAAGTATATGATGGGTGTATACCCAATGAGTTTTGAACATGGGTTATTGTGATGGCTTTGCCCCGGTGTATCACTCGTCTACATGCACAAAAGATGCAACAATTGTTATGATGATGATTTGGTTTCAAAACCTTTCTATATGCCCTTTTTTCTATGAAAATTTGAATATTATTGATAATAATAATTTTCAGAATTTGTATAACATAGTCACTCAACTCATTAATTTTTTCCCTTTAGTAAAGTAATGCTTTATGTTTGCATGCTCAAAAAAAATAAAAGGAAATTTCCCTTTTTAATTTCTTCATAATTTATGTGTGAACAATAATATATATTTCAAGACAAACATTTCTTTGTTATGAAGGTTATTTCTCCCATTGGTGGGGATCAAGAATTCACCTAATTTTTTAATTTTTTCCTCTTCTAGCATGGAGTCCAAATTTAAGATTTCCATATTTACCTTGAAAGTCATTGAAATCTTAGATTTTGATGAATTGTTATTTATTTCAACTACTATTGTAGCACAAAATGCATGTCATGTCCATCTCTTAGATTTTTCTATCTACTTATTTCACATTTGAGTTTGTGAACTAGTCCTTCAGGTTAAAGCTGTTTTCTCTATTCATTTAATTCATGCCTTTATATGCATTTTTGAAGATGTTCCTAAGTGGGATAGTGTTGTCATCTCTCCCCTATATTCTTTCTTTATATGACCATCTATTTGTTATGATTCAACCAAATGCTCTTATAATTCTTCAATTATTACCTTAGGGTTAATAGTCTTAATGCCTTTTTTCACAAAACTAACTGGGTTAGAGCAATTATTTGTAACGGAAACTATTTGTTTCTATTGGTCATAAGGGAAAACCTTTTGTTGGCACCCTTTCAATATCTATAAATAAATTAGCAAGCAAACATTAAAGTCTAAAGATTTCTTTAGTCTTAGTTCATCCAAAGGATTAGGTATTTTAGTACTAGTGTCATTTAACACCTATGAGTGTGCTTTAGCACTCCTAGAGCTTTTAGCCAACTTCTTAAGGGTCTTACATGCCATCTTGTGGGAGATCAAAGCCTTGCTTTTGAAGTTTTCAATTAATTGCTTTTCAATCCTTTATATCTACTCCCATTTCAAACTTGGTGTGTTGTTGGTCTCTCCTCTATAAAGGATCGCTAGAATGTCAAATAACCAAACAAGACATTAGTAGCCTTCCAAGACCATAACTTTGCATTGATATATTTGTTTTGTAGTGAAGACATTGTTTTGAATCATCCTTTTTATTCTCTTTAATCTACATGTATTTTAGTTGAACTTGTTTTAACTTACATACCACTTTCACAATACCCCCATTAAACTAGTAGGTCCTTTGTTTCCTTTCCATTTTTGGGAAGAAAACAAATATTTTTGTTTTGTTAATGTTTACTTGCTCCTCTCTTACATGGGATGGTTAGAGCTTGATAATCATTTTCATTAGGGAAATATGCCAAATGGATGCTCTTCCTATTCATTTCTTTAAACTAAACTTTGATGGTGGGTTGTGTTGGGAATCAAATTTGATTATTTTTCCTATAAGAGGTTACATATTTGTCAAGATTCTTCAATCGTTCTTGGTTCTTGGTGGACCTTTCACCCTCAACAAAGGAAGACTAGTAGCCCATGATGCTTCTTTTGAACATGTAGAGGATTTTGACGGTATCAAGGCATTCAATTTTTAGGGTTTTTCTTTGTGTTTGTTTCCTACTTGCTCCTTTGACCATATTATGATGTCTTTAGTGCATTTAACTCCATTCGTGAATTATATAAGTGATTTTAGGAATGTGTTTGGGCCCCAAAAGGCCAACGATCATAATTAATTGGTATTCCCATCTTTCAATCTGCATAGCCCATTTTGGGCACAATTCAACCTTAGCCATGGATTCAACCTTGCTATAGTGGTGTGACTTAGGGTTTTTCCAAACAAAGTGCTTTTATTGGGTTTGAGTCATCATTATGATCATTGGATTGTACTAGGACACAAAGAAGATCAACAAAATAATCTAGAAGGGTAGATATATACAAAAGCCATTTCAAAGCAGTTGTAAGGAGGTAAAGACAATGGTAGATTGTTGAAAGAATATTGTAATATCATTGTTTAGTTTTATGCCTCCATAAATGTATGGGAAAACTCAAATAATGTAGTAATTTTATAATGTTTTCTTCAACACACTTGGCGTTGTGATGGTAAACACTATTAGAGGAGTATGACAAAATTTTGAACTCGTTGCATGAATGTAGCAACTCTTTTTGTGCTTGCATGAGTTTGAACAAGTCATTGATGGATAACTAAGCAGATGAAGCTAACATTAATCTATGTTGATGCATTTTAATGCGTAGATCACTTGTTTGTTATTTTCCATTTCCATCTCTCCTTCTCGACTATGACTTCGTTGCCCTCAAATAGGCACCAATCTCTTTGTACTTGTTCTAGTCATACACATCAAAACAAACCATTAAACACTTTTCCATTTTAGTATCAATTTGTGTGGTTCGTGATTTCATTGTATACAGGGAATAGTACACATCAATTTTTGTGAATCATACAACTCACTCCCACCTTGCACTCATTGTGAAAGTGTTAAATTGGTTATATGGAGGTAGTACACATCAATTTTTGTGAATCATACAAGTAATTGCTCTCAACCTAGTGACAACCTTGGGGTTGAATCAATAGTATGGGTTTAACTACCAATTTCTTTTGCTTGTTTGATAATCTAACCTCTAGAATCTAAGTTGAACTCGAATTGAAGGAGAGAAAACCCACTCTTGGAGTTAGCCCAAATTCCTCCATAGTTTTGTAGATGAATTAATTTTGTTCACTTCTTGACATACTTGGCCTTGTGAGTGGGTTTTGGTTCTAGGAAATGGAGCAGTGATTTTGAAACCTAACAGATTGACACCATTGCCGAGGATAGTTCAATCAAGACTCAACTTGAAGAGCCAAATTGATTAGCAACCACGGTGCAACCATGAAAGTATTGGTACTTGGTTAGCATCATAAATTTTTTTTTGATCTAGATTGTTTTCTCCTTTTAAGGAGTGAACTCTATAAGGAAGATCTAGAAGTTAACCTAATTAGATAAAATAATGGAAAGAGATCAATAGTTTGAAGGTGAAGAAATTATTGAGGCTACTTCCTCTAATGCAAGAAGGCGACGAGAGCAATGGACGGCTAAGAATCAAGGTGTATTATCTCCACATCATTCTCTTGTTATTGAAAAAGTAGGTACCTCAGATATAAGAGATACATCAAAAGACTATGATTTGTATACATTCAATGATTCTGCTGATAATTTAATCAAAATTGTGAGAGCCTTTAGGTGTGATTTTGGTAAATTTGGAAAAGAGACATGCTAATGAAAGGAATAAAGATGCAATTCAAAATCTGCATACAACAATTGTAGATTGGAATTTGCCTCTACCTCTACATCTTGGAAATCTAAGGGGAAACATGCATAATACTTCTCGTACTTCATCTCCAAGAATTGAACAAAAGTGGATACTTTATTCCATCATTGACCAGGTTGTTCAATCGGAGGGTGAGTGTGGGGAAAGAGAATTATATCAACAATTAGATCTAGTTAACCACCTTAAAAAGACATCATAAAATAGAAGCACAAATTGCATTAGGGCAAGCTCAACTTGCTCAACAGGCTCAACAGGCTCAACAAATAAATCAATATCAGAATATTATTCAACCTCAAAATATTGTTTTACCTTAGAATGTTGCTCAACAACAAAATATACCTCACAATGTTGTTCAACTTGTCCCAAATCAGCAGATGCATAACATATAACATGAAAATGTAGGGCAAAATCCAAGGAATAACCCTTGGAGACAAGCTCAAAGATTTGCTCCAATCTTACAACCTTTGGGAACTGAAAGGTATATACAATTGGATTTCTTTGGTATTCCCAATTACACAAATCCAATCCCAAGTGACATCAAAGGGAAAACTCCAAAGTTTCAAGGTAACAATGTAGTGACAAGGGAAGAACACTTGAGATACTTCATCAATATCATGATGAATATGAAATTGAAGATGAACACGTGATGACAAAGCTATTTGTGCATTCTTTGGAGGAAAAAGTGCTAAAGAATGGTTTATAAATCTCCCTGATAGTAGCATCTCCTCTTGGGAAGAATTCTTGGAGGCATTCAAAATGCAATATGGGGATAAGATGACCCGAAATTTGCTATCCATGAGCTCACCACCATCAAGAAGAGCATCAATGAGACTATGACAAACTTCAACACTAGGTTCATATTGACCATGAGAAAGGTACCCCAACATCCAAAACCCAGTGAATCTATGTGTCTTGTATTGTATTGTGGTGCCTTTGATTCTAAGATATGATATTGCTTAAGAGATAAGAATCCTCAAACACTTAGAGAAGTGTATGCAATAGCCATAAATATTGAGAGCAATATGATAGCATATGATAAACAATTGTAAAGGGTTGATGTGGAGTTGTCACAATCAGATAAAATTGCTTTGAGTAAACCTCTCAAAATTGAGGATAAGTTGGATAAATTAATGGGAGTTATGAAGGCTTTATCTTATAGGGTTGCACAAAATGATAGGGGGTTGCCACCTTCTAGTGCATCCACACATTTCAATAAAGGGCAACCAGTGCACAATAGGCCCTACAATACTAATTGGTCCAAGAGGCCATAACAAGATGATAAGTGGGTTGCCCAAAGCATGTGAATTTCCAACAACAAAAAAATGACACTTGATCCCATCCCTTAAAAAGGGAGCATATGAATTATTAGGCTTTCTACCTCATGATCCTTTGAATTGTGTTGTTGCACTTTCTTTGAGTAGGGAGGATGAGTTTCCAAATAAAGACAATGGTGCAGAATATTATGAGGACAACATTGATCAATTTGATGAATTGGTCTATGGTTAAGAAAAAATTACAATGTCATGACAATCTTGGTTCAAGTAACCAAGTTGTTCAATGTGAAGGTAATGATGGATGAGAAAAATATCAATTTCCTGGTCATGATTTTGAGCATTTGAAGACTCTCATGCAACAGAGATACAAGAAAATAAGACCATCAAATGAGGATATCAAAGCCCTCATCGATGCTATGGCTATGTAAGTCTAGAGTGGTCATCAACTTAGGAACATGTTCATCCTAGCATAGAGGCAACAAGCAGACAAATCAAAGATGAAGGCTCCGAGGTTTGATGTTGAAAAGCAAAAGATTGGTGGAGTGGATGAACAAAAGTTCCTGACCAAGAAGGTTCCCGATAAAAGAAAAAGCCCTAAGTAGCTAGTAAAGAAAAAGTATATGCCCAAGAGCCAAAATCAATATGTGCAAACAAGTGGCAATGTCATCCAAAGGGAAAAGGTTGCTAATGTAAAAGAATGCAAAAAAGATAAGGAGATATCACCCAACCATGTTTTTGTAGCTATTCAGTCTAGAAAGGAAGTAGAAGGTAATGTAGATGTTCCTTCTTCAACTCAGTTAGGGTCTTGCATCCTAGATTTGAATAAAATAACTATAACACCTATTGTGTATTTTCCAATATACACTCCAATTGATGTTGGACAATTTCTAAGCCAAGTGATCATTTCTCTACCCTTATCTTAGGCTTTTAGAATTCTCGAGCATAGAGCAAGGGCTTTGTCTTTCTTTTCTGCTTCTATGCTCGAGCAACCAGCTAACACCCCAAATGAAGAAAATATAGAAAAAGAGGAGATGTGGAGGTTTACCTTGGTGCCTATGTGGTGAACAATTAGATAATTTTTTATTCCTTTTACACCACTCCAATCATCAGTGATTGGTTGCTCCATAATTGTATGCTTGATTCAAGTGTGTCTAGTAATGTCATGCCACTTGAGGTAACGAATGAACTTGGCCAACAAGTATTAAAGTCCTACTGTAAATTTTTTGCTATGGATTTTAGAGAAGTGAATGCCATTGGATTGGTGAGTGTTGCCACGGTTTTTGGTCTCCCTTTAAAAAACATGTTTGTTTGTGAATTTTTTTCCTAAGTTAAAATTGTTGCCTTTTCCCATGGTTTTTGAAACCTTGTCGGGTTTCGCTTAGGTTGTCACAACGTTGTTTCCATCTGACACCTCAAAGATTGGTTCTAAGGTTCACCTTCATAGTTAGTCTTTCCATAAGTTTTTAAAACTACATCAGGGCACAAAGTGTTTATCACAATCTTTGTAATCGTTGATGAAAAGTTAAGTGAAACACAAGGTTAAAGTGATTTTAGAACTTTCATAACTTTATAGAGGTTTTGAAACCTTTGTTGGTCTCCGACACAGTTTTTGAAACTATAATTCATCCCGATGGTTGGCAATTTTTAACACTTTCTTTGTTTCGAAGAGCAGTATGACGAAGACTATGTCAAAAGTTAACATTCCAGAATTGTACAACAGATTTGAAACCTTTGTCAGTCCCCAACAGGGTTTCCGAAACTAGTTAGCTCGTCGAAAAGCTCCACTATCCGTTCCTTTTCAAATATTCAAAAAGAAGTTGGGGTAGAATGAAAGATTGGAAGGCTCATACACACCAACCTTAATGAAGAGCCATTAGCTACCCACCACTCCCAACATTAATTGTAGGCATTTATAGGCAAATTGAGATATTTAGAAGGTTCATTTTGGTTAGTGACTAAGGGAAGAATTCTAAGAAAAGTGGAAGGAGGAAATTTGTGTAGTTGTTATTTCTTAGAGCTCGAGGCACGTTTAAAGGTACAATTTTTCTCTTGTCGAGCTGCAATGTACTGAAATATAATAAAATTATACCCTAAGGAGAATTGCACTCACACAAGCATTTTTTTGGTTCTTGTCTACGAATTGGGAATATATCTTAGGGTTTCTATCACCATGAAGTATAAATATTATGGCTATGAATACTTGTCTAGTTTAAACAGTACCATGCCATAAATAGGAGATAATAAGCTAGAGCATGTGAATTTGGTTGAGTTTTGGGATAGAATTGGAAAAGATGACTGATCCCCTATAACACAAAGGCTAATTGAGAGTGGACTATTACAAGTTGTTGCATTCCCCATAGTTGTCCAATGCCCGAACCTAGTGCTGGAGTGCATAAATCATTATAATCCCCAAACACAAGAGGTGAGGACAAATGATAACTAGCTGGTAGTGAATATTTAGAGGGATACTTTCGATGCCTACTTAAGGATCCCAGAGAGAGAAGTCTATGCAGATTTTGATTTCACCTCTTCATGTTGTGCTTTTTCAAAGAAGAAGGATTGATATAGGAACATGATTGCCAAAGAGTGGTTTGCCACACCAAAGAAAGGAAAATCTGAATTGCCTAAGAATCTGCACATGAATCATTTTGTCGATGAAATATTAGACATAATTGTGCTCCTATATAGGTTAAAAGGTAGCGAGAGAGCTAATGAGTTTGAAGAATGGATGTAATTTTTCATGCAGATCATAATCAATGGTGAGCAGTTCTTGGATTAGGCGCAACTCATCAGTGACCAAATACATCATATGATCATCAACTTCTAGGTCAACAGGTTCTTTTATATGTCCTATTTAATTTATGCCATTGCTTGTACCAAACCTTGGCCTAGATTGAGGCCAAATGCAGTTAACCCTCAAGAGGTTTAGATTTTTTACTACTATGAGAAGTTACAGTTGGGGAAAAACTATCACCATTATAGGAGAGTCAATGATGTTGTTACCATGAGAATGGTGCTAGAGATTCAAGGAGATATTGGTTTGAAAGTCTCTCTTGAGGCCATACAATTGATTAACACCTATGGGAGTCACTTTATACAATTCCAAAGGTTTTCATATGTTAGAATTTCACCATAGGGCTTCTCACCCAACTCACTTCCAGACTTCCCCTGCACTCAACTCTCATACTCCCACCTTCTACTAATGTATTTTACCCATTCCACCAAGCAACAAAGCAAACAAAAAGGTGGAATGGGTTTTAGAGCATTTTTATTCTATCAAAACCCTCAACTATGCAAGTTCAGGCCGGTTGGAGCAAATTGAAGATAAAATACACTAAACTCAATACAAAACCCTCAAAATGGATTCAAATGAAAGTAGAAATACTAAACTACAAATTCCACAACAAATTTGAAGCAAAAAGATCTTGTACAGATTGTATAATCTGCTGCTATAACTGGAAATACAGAAAAATGGAGAGAAATCTGACTTTTATTCAATTCTCAATCTTCAAAATAGGTTCAACAACAATCATTCGAGTTCAACAAGGTTTTTTATATTGTTTCCCACCATAAACAACTGGTTTGAATTCCCCAGCTAACTTTTGAACACTTGTGACTGTTGGTCTTCCTTTCTAATGCATTTTTACAACCTTATACTATTTCAATTTGACAATGTAATATATTTTGCACACCTTGAGAACTTTAGCACCTAGACACCTAAACTTTATCACAAATGACTCATTACATCACCCAAATGGTCTTATTGACCTTATTTTAAACAAAAATCCTCAATAACCTACATCCTAGACCTTAACAATTTGAAGTGACCATCTTGTACCAATGGTGCTCCTGCACCAGAATTGGGGGATTTGACGGTGTCCCACTTAAACTCCCTAAATATGCATAAGATAATTTTTTCTTGATAGAAGTGTGCAGGCAAGTGGCAGAAGTGAATAAAAGATGCCAAGAGAGGAAAAAGGTCGGTATACAATTCCCTATAGGATGGCCCTTTTTCTTGCAACTCTATGTCAGATGCCCTTAATATTGAAAGAGATCTTGTCAAGTACATTGTGAAGTTTTATGATAGGAGGTTCCCCTTTGATAGCAAGGACTTTTTAAAGAATAATATGCATCTAGGCCCTACTTTCCATCATGTTTCAAACTTGGAGGATTATTGGGCTGATTATGCGGGTGAGTATGAAGTAAGAAGGAGAAGTTGGATCAGGCTAACCCTAAGGTAAATTGTTACATTCAGACTAGGTTGGAATGTTCAAGGTATTGAGGATGATGAATCTGATCTAGTGGATCCCATTTATATTAACCATGTCCAAACTTAGCTTATTGTATCAATGCATTGGGGCATTAAAGAAAATGAAACTATTGAGGCCAAGACTATAGTTGTATTGAGGAGAAATCAAGAGTGGGTAGTGAAGAAGAATTTAGAAAGAAGGCTCCCCCTCTGAGGTCACAAAGTATTCAGTCACAAAGAGAGAGTAGCCAATTTCTTTCAACTTTAGGAGTGCAAACCTCTACTTCACAACAAGCCTCATTAGAGGGGCAAGGTGGTGATGATGGTGAGCCTCCAAAGAAAAACATGCCAGAGAAGACATGTGGAGAAGATTCTCTTGAGCCCTCACAATAGGATAAAGAAAAGGAAGTAGATGAGGATGAAGAGATGGTTAATGCTTCAAATTCTCCCTATTAGGCAAGTACCTCCTCATCCCCTAAACCTTCTCCAGTTAGGGATACACACACCTCTCCCAAGGTGGGTCTTAATCCTCCTTCCCTCGACGATGGGCCATCAATTACTCCTTTGAGAAGGGTTTTAAATTTTGGTTCTCCTACCTCTAAATCAGTAACAACATCCACTTCTACTTCATGGCTCGAAGAAACGTTATCCAAAAAAAAGAGACTGTCTAAGTAAATCTTTCAGAAAGGGATCTCGTTGGTCAGCGAATTTAGAGGACCCCAAAGCCCAAGAAGTTGAAGACTACCTCTAGATTACTTGAGGATGACAGTACAAGAAATGTGTATGTAGAAGTAACCCACCCCTTTGTACAGAAAGAAGCAGGCCGAGCCACTATTAATTATTTTAATATCACTAGAGTGAGTTTGGGGCCTTCCACGAGAGATGGGGATGTGCATAACTTCCAAGCGATAATGAGGTTAGTGGAGCGAACAACTAAGGATATAAGAAGAGTAAAGATGAACTTAAGAGTCAGGTAAAACTTATGACTGAATGTTTGAAATCCATATTTGAAATTTCCCCATAACCAATTGCTCAAGCAGAAGCTGCCTTCGATCCCACATCAACAATGGGGAAAGAGGTGGTAAATAAAATACAAAGCTATAAAGTCTTTGGTAAAGAATGGGCTATTGATATATTGAATAAAGGAAACCAATTCATTTCTAACATGAAAGTGTCTAAAGATATTAATGCTCTGAAGGTTGAGATAGATAAAGATATCGCTTCGGCCAAGCTCGAAGAGATAATGTGGACAAATACCCTTAGTGATCTCAAGGGAATGGTGGAATTGGGCCTCGAGAGGTTGGTTAGTGAGAGAATTCTCCCAAATGTTGCAGATAATCATTGTGCTATGTGGAAGAAGAGTGTATAATAGAAACTCTTTGTCATTAAGTAGAGTATACAAGAGTTCAACAAAGTGCAGACATAATGTAATAATATTAGGGACGAATTTCAAAAGAACTTTTCAAGAATTGGTCTATAGCTTAAGAAAGAAGGCAACAATGAAGACGAGGATGAAGAAACCCTAAAAGGAAATTTCAAAAGGATGGTCGATGACATCTTTGACAAATGACCATTCAATGCTGGAAGTCTAAAGAAGATTTAGTGGTATTGATTTGATCCTATTTTAGTTGGTTGGACTTGCAGCTACCTATGCAGGGAAACTTGAAGTGGGAAAAGGAAGCAAAGTTGTTTGGAAGCTTAGAGACAAGAATGTCATCATTCCCCAACATGAGGAGATGTCGCCTAACATGAAAGCTTTCTATGCTTTCCGAGCAATAAGTTCCACCTCGTTGACCCAGTCAGCCGGGAGGATAGCAAGCAAAGCACTACCTCCACGACCTTTCAGTTGCTCTTTATTAATTTTATGTTTTAGTTAAAATACTTTTATTTATTGGACAATTATTTTAAAAAGAAGCGGTTATGTGTCCGCTTAGTATTTATGTAATGAAGAGAAACCAAAAACCCTCTAAACATTTTTTTGTCTCAATTTTGATATAGCATTACATAATTGAAATCCACCTATGTGCATTTAGTTTATCATTTGAATGAAAGGAATTTCTTTAAATCTATGTGTTTAAATAATTCTTCCAGTTATATCATTTTTGTGCGAATGGATGGTTGTTTCATTTAGATGTTTGGCTTCATTTCTAGAATTATATTGAGTTGAGCATTCTTTACTTTTGTGGAATGTCCTTCCTACCGGCCTTTGTACCAATGATTACACTTATTCTTTTTTCATTGCATTCAATACTTGAAAGTTTTCATATATTGAGTATTTGTGCCTTTCCTGCTTTTTCGTTAAAAGCATATAGTATTTTAGGCTTATAGCTTTTGTGGTTTTATTAAAAATCTAAGAGGGATTTGTACCTCTTTAAAATTCAGAGAGTAATTGTTTGCCATAGAAAAGATTATCTCAACTGTTGGGAACTAATTGCATCTATTTGAGGGCAAAGAGTTAAATGTGTGCAAATTTTCTAGCCAACACCGAGCAGTGTAGAAGTCCAATTGGTTGCCTACCTGAACAAAGTTTTCATGATGGATGTTGTAGTAGATTGTCTTCCTAAGTGGAGAATTCTATTATCCAAAAAGTGGGTTGTATCTATTGGTGTGGGCATAAAAATGTATTTATCCTATGCCACCATTCCACTACATGGTGAAAATGTTTACGCAAGGAACAAAAATTCCTTGATAACATTGAAGACATATGCAAGTCACCCGATGAGGTAAACCTATTTGACACAAGTATTGATCATATGATAGGTTACTCTGATGAGGCGAGGACTAAGGAGGATGTTAGCACTCCTTGAAATGTTGATATAGAGTTGATGGAGGTCTTTGGACCATGTTCTTTGATGGTGCTTTATCTAGAGAAGGTAATTGTGTTGGTATTGTTCTGATATCTCCACTTAATAAAAAATGCAAGTTTTCCTTTAGGCTGACATTTTAATGTACAAATAGTATTACTAAATATGACGTCCTATTTCTAGGGATGATCATAGCTCATAAACATCTAATTAAATGCCTAAGAATTCATAGGGATTTATAACTAGTAGTACAATAGGTAAAAGGCATATTTACAACCAAAGAAAAGTTGAGATTGTATAAAAATGTTGTTTGGGACAACATGGAATTGTTTGATGCCATTGGCATTGAATGGCTGAATAGAAATGAAAATATTGATGTTGATACTCTCGTTATTGTTGTGTCAAGGTATGAGTTGAACTCTTATCTTCCTATCTTCCAACAAAGCATTGAGGTATTAGCAAAGCCCACCATACCAGACAATATGTGCAGTTGGTACGTATTTGATGACAGTCAATACATCTACAAGTTTATGAATTGTACGGATGAGTTTGATAATCAACTAATTGATTGGAAAATGATGGTGGAAATAGGAAATGGAAAAGAAACCATATTTGAGAATGAAGTAGTTTAACTCAAGACAAATACTATTCATAAAGGGTTGGTTGTCTTGGAAAAAATGTTTGATAGTGGAGACTACTACAAGAACTAAAATAAATCAACTCACAAACATGATTTTGAGGGAGTAAATTTAAGAACTAAAAACCCTAAAATGGTTTAGATCGGTAAAAAGTTGAAACCTCATGAAAAAAAAAAATTGATTTCCCTACTGCATAAATTTAAGAAATGTTTTGCAGGGTCATATGAGGATCTACATGCATATAGGGGGGATTTGTTTCAACATACTATACCACTCCAACCCGGTGCAGGACCATTCATGAAAAAACAAAAGCCTATCAATCCTACGTTGGCTACCCAAATGCAAAAAGAGTTGATGAAATTAAAGGAATCAGGAATCATCAAAGCAATTAGGCATTTTGAGTGGGTGTAGATAATATTGTATCTGTATGAAAAAATAATGGAGAAATAAGGTTGTGTGTTGATTTTAGGAATCTCAACCTAGAACCTCTCAAGGATAACTACCCTCTTCCAAGCATGAACCACTTTTTGCAACAAGTAATAGGATTAAAACTAATGTCCATGATGGATGGATTTTCAGGCTACAACTAGGTGGTTGTGAAAGAGTTTGAACATAAAACAACATTCACTACTCCATGGGGCACATATGTGTACCTGGGGTTGTCATTTGGTTTGAAGAATGTAGGATCAAATTTTTAGAGAGCAATGGACATAGCCTTTGTTGGTCTTATTGACTAGATCATGGTAGTGTACTAGAATGACCTACTTGCATTGTCAAAGGAAAGAGGTGAATATTGCAAATACCTTGAATTGATTTTTAAAAGATGCTTGGAGCACGAGATTTCTTTGAATCCCAAGAAGTATCAATTTGATGTTGAGGAGGGTAAGGTTCTAGGGAATATTGTGTCAAAGGATGGCATGAGGATAGACCTTGAAAGAGTTAACACTATTAGCATCATCCCTCACCTAAATCTGTGAAAATAATTCAATCATTTTTCAGGCAAATCAACTTTATTAGTAGGTTTGTTCCTTACTTTGTTGAGAAAACAAAGGCTATGTCAAAAATGCTCAAGGAAGGACAATCGATTGAATGGAATGGTAAGCCAGATGAATCTTTCAAGGAGATTAGGCAAGCTATATCAAAGGAACCTATCCTAGTAAGTCCTAATTATTCCAAGCCTCTCCAACTCTTTTATTTTGCATCATTTTACACCATATTTGTTGTGATGTTGGAAAATAATGATGAGGGGTATGAGAAACATGTATCCTTGTTCAGTATGTCACTACAATAAGATGAGTTAAAATATTTTATGATGGAGGAGCATGCTTATGATTTGGTTAAGGTAGTGAAAAAATTAGATCTTATCTCATGGGTGCTAAGGCTATAGCATATATGCCACACCTAGTTGTTAAAGATATTTTCATACAACTGGAAGCCTCAAGTAAAATATGTTGTTGGATTGATAAAATCCAAGAGTACGACGTGGAGATTTAGATCACAAAACTTGTTAGAAGTCAGGGCTTGGCCAAGTTGATGGAAAATTCCAACTTGGAATCAATAGAGGTGAATGAGGTGAATACAAAGGATGTTGCCCTTCCATGCAGGTTGAGTGAAAATCCTTAGTACAAGGACATAAGCTTCTACCTAGTGAACATGAATTGCCTACCATCATTGGATTAGAAACAAAGGAGGACCCTTAGGTTCCAATCTTAAAAATATGTGCTGATTTAAGGTGAGCCAATATGGAGAAACCTTGTGTTCTCTGTGGGGGAGGGGAAGAAGAGTCTGCTCATTTGTTCTTTTGTTGCTCTTTTGCTACGCAGCTGTGGCATTTCTGGTGGGGAGTGTGGAACAGTTCCTGTGTTCATGCCTCCTCTTTGGTTGACTTTTGGAGCAATTTGGGTAGGCCTCCTTCGGTGGCCCCGTTTTTGCAGGATGTGTGGTATGTGGGGCCTACTTTCATCCTGTGGCAGATTTGGCTTGAGAGAAATCGCAAGATTTTCCATGGTGAGAAAATGGGTGTGCAACAAGTTTGGCAAAGAATTTTGGGTATGATTCAGGAAACGGTGGCGGCTAAATGTGATGTTGGGTTTCCCCTGGAGAAAGGGGATGCTACAGTGGTGGATAGATTGGGGATTCAAGGGTCGGCTTTGGCGATTGCTAGTCGTAGGCGAGGTCGGAGCCAGCGGCAAAGGGTTCATAGGTTGGGTAGATGGGTGCCCCCTCCGACTGGCGTCTTGAAGATCAACATAGACGACTCTTCTCGGGGTAATCCTGGGCCTGCTGGGGTTGGGGGGATTGGCAGAGACTTTAGGGGGTCAACGATCTTCTTCTTTTCTGTTCATGAGGGGGTGCAACCCATTAATTTGATGGAAGGTTTGGCAATCTTATACGCATTTGAGCGGGCGTTTTCCTTGGGATGGCGCAAGGTTATCTGTGAGTCTGATTCGCAAGTCTTGATAAATTTGCTAAAGGAAAAGAAGTCTTCTGGTGTTCACTGGCAGTTGGCTAGGTTGGTTCAACAGATTTTGTTGATTAGTTCCATGATGGAGATGGTGTCCTTTGTTCACATTCCGAGGGAATGGAACAAAGCGGCTGATTGTTTGGCTCGGTGGGCTTCTGAGCACGCTGAGGGTTGGAATGTTGATGAGTTGGGACAAGTTTCTCGGGAGCTCCGCCACGACTTGGAGGGGATTCTTTCTGAAGATGGTAATACTAGGGATGTTGAGTGAGGTGGATGTTTGGTTCTTGTATGGTTCTGGTGGCTCTCAGGCTTTGGCCTGTTGATGTGTTGTAATGCTGTTCTCTGATTATTAATAAAGTTTTTACCCCTTTTTAAAAAAAAATAATAATATGGAGAAACCTTAAGGGAGTTTTATTCAAATGTTTGTATGGTGAGCAAGCTGAAAAAGTAATCATGGAGTGTCATCATGGTGTGTGTGGTGATAACTTCAAGGCTTGAACCATGACACATAAGATCCTTAGGGCTAGATTTTGGTGGCCAACATTGTTTAAGGATGTAGCACGAATGATTCAAAGGTGTGATGCTTGCTAAAGATTCTCAGGAAAACTAAAGTTTGTCGGTGCATTTCCCTTGCTACCAATTTCAATTAATGCCCCTTTTCAATAGTGTGGATAGATTTTATAGGACAAATACAAGAAAAGTCTAGAAATAGATATAAGTGGATCTTTGTGGCCACTAACTACACCAAGTGGGTTGAGACAATTCCAACTTGCAATGCAACATCCAAGGTGGTAGTAGATTTCTTGATCAATGATATTATAACCAGGTTTGGAGTTCCAACCAAGAACTTAACTACAACGTGTTTTAGATCACAAGACATGTTGAATATGTGCTCTAAATTTAGTATAAAATTGGTGCATTATTCCCCATACCACCCACAAAGAAATGGACAAGCTGAGTCAAGTAATAAGAGCATGATGAATATCATAAAGAGGACACTTGATCAAAATAAGAAAAGGTGAGATGACAAGCTCAAGTATGTTCTTTGGGCTGAGAGGGTTACTTTCAAGTAGGCTATTGAATGTAGTCCATTTGAATTGGTATATGGAGTTGAGGCTAGGATGACTATCAGTTTAGAGTTGTCAGTGTATCGATTGCTACAAGATATAAATGAGAATCATTGTGATGTTTTGTCTTTAAGGATCATGGAGCTAATTGAGTTGGATGAGCAACACAAGACAAGCACTTGCAACATAATTGGATTGTAAAACATTTGCATGATAAGAAGACATCACCAAACGATTTTCAACTTGGTGATTTGGTCCTTTTGTGGAATGCTAGGTTAGAAGATAAGGGAAAACATGGGAAATTCAACCCCTTTATGGCTTGGACCTTATGGAATCTTTGAGAGATAGGAACTTCATGTATATCATCTCATGGATTTTGATGGAGAATTATTAGATTTTCTCTTTCATGGTCAGCATCTAAAGCATTACTTGTCATAAGTAATGGAGCTTAGGATATTGAATGGTAATTAAAATGTTATATCTTTTATATTTTTCTCATGTCTTTAAGTAGTCTTGATTCCATTTTTGGTCAAAATGGTGTTTTTTCTTAGTCTTGTTGGTAATTTTTTGGTCTACCCAGAGATATGGATTCTCACAATGCCTATGGTAGGCATCTATCCCCAACCAGAGCCATTGTTGGGAATCAAATTTGATTATTTTGTTTTTTAGAGGTTACAAGTTTATCAGGAACCTCCAATGGTTCTTGATTCCTGCAAGATCTTTGACCCTCGACAAAGGAAGAGTAACAGCCCACAATGCTTCTTTTCAACATGCAAAAGGCTCTAATGGTATCAAGGCATCTACATTTTTAGGGTTTTTCTTTGTGTTTGTTTCCTACTTTCTCCTTTGACCATATTAAGATCCCTTTAATGCATCTTACTCCATTCACAAATTTTCTAAGTGATTTCAAGAATGCGTTTGGATGCCAAAAGTTCAACACGATTTTTTATTTGAGCTACCTCCATTATTTTAGAATGGTCACCCAACAACCAAAATTGATTGTTTTTCCCAACTTCCAATCTGCATCACCCATTTTGGGTGTGATTAAACCTCAACCATGGATTCAACCTTGCTATAGTGGAATGACTTATGGTTTTCCGGGCATAATTTTTTACTGGGTTCGATTCATCATTATGATCATTGGACAATATTGTGACACATAGAAGAGCATCAAAATAATTCAAAAGGGTAGATATACACATAAAACCATTTTAGAGCAATTGTAAGGAGGTGAAGATAGTGTCAGACTGTTGAAAGAATATTGTAATATCGTTGTTTAGTTTTACGTCTCCATTAATGCATGGGAAAACTCAAAAAATATACTAATTTTAAAATATTTTCTTCAATAGACTTGTGATTGTAAACACTATTAGAGGAATATGACAAAATTCTAAACCTATTGCATGAATGTAACAACTCTTTTTGTGCTTGCATATGAGTTTGAACAGTTCATTGACGGATAACTAAGTAGATGAAGCTAACATTAATATATGTTGATGCATTTTCATGCATAGATCACGTGCTTGTTATTTTCTCTTTCATCTCCCCTTGTTGATTGTGACTTTGTTTCCCTTAGATAGACACTAATCTCCTTGTACTTGTTCTAGTCATACACATCAAAACAAACTATTAAACACTTTTTCCATTTTAATTTCAGTTTTTGTGGCTCATGATATCATTGCATACATGGAATAGTACATATTAGTTTCTGTGAATCATGCAACTCACTCCCACCTTACACTCATTACTAAGGTGTTAGATTAGCTATATAGAGGTAGTAAGGTAGTTAGTTGCTTTTAACCTAGTGTCAACCTTGGGGTTGAATCAACAATGTGGGGTTAACTACCAATTTCTTTTGCTTACATTTAATAATTCAATCTCCAAGAACACCCTCTTAATTATATGTTGAGCTTGAAGTGTAGGAGAGAGAACTCGTCCTCATAGAGTTAACCAAAATCCTCCATAGTTCTATAGATGAATTGATTTCACTCACTTGTTGACAACCTTGGACTTTTGAGTGGATTTTGGTTCTAAGAAATGGAGAAATGATTTCAAGACCTAGCATGTTGTGTGGAAATCTAGGGGCTTCAGGAGCTAGGTGTATAAGGGATTCCTTAGGTTGTTTGGTTAGAGTAGTATCCAAGAAATTGATAGATGAAACCAACAGCAAGTTTGTGCATGCTTTGGTTTTAGGCCTTTTTGTGGCTAGTCAATGTGGGATCATCTCATCGTTGTAAATTGGAGGGGAATCCATGGTAATATATTACCATTCACAATCATGGTTCAAAAATTTGGAAATTGGAAAACATTCTTCATGAAGCCTCGTCTCTTCTGAACTCCTTATTGTATTTATCCTTTGCTCATTGTTTTAGTGAGGTGGACAAGGTGGTGGATTACTATTTTGGCATTGATTCAAATGAGGTTTCAAAAATAGATTGGAAAGTGGGCAGTTAGGATGGTTTAGCAAATAGATGGGATAGCTTGAAAATTGATCAAGCCATGATTATATGGTAACTTTTGATCTTGACTCCTAAATCATTACTAACACTCTACAAATTGATGGCCTCACACACTTGGCGCAAATGTGGCTATGGTGAATATGTTGGAAGCATTTCTCACATTAAAATAGGAGGGAAAGGTTCTTTCGAGCATTTATTGTGTTTGTGATCTTGTATGTGCTATGAATCCCAGTTTTCATCTCTTTGTAGAGAAGTTAAAATTGTCCTTCCATGGCCTTGTTTTAGATCACTGCCTAGGAAACATTTTCATTTTGCAATCAAGTGCTATAGAGAAAGCAATTAGAGAGGTCACTGGCTTTGACTATTTGGAAGTTGAGATCAGGAGTAAGGTTAAATTGAACATTTATTTCATGTTTGTATTCAATATGTTAGATTTTGTAAAAGATAAGGTACCTATCAAGATGTTGTCAAATTATTATGCATGAGAGGAATGTACGGGTGGGTTGGAAACTGCCATAGAACATTTTGACATCCACCCTATTAGGCCATTGCCAATGGTGGGGTGTGAATTTAGAGGGGCTTGTTTTTATGGCCACCTTTAGAGAGCTTGAAGCTCATTTCACACTTATGGCTCAAGAAGTTGAAAAATTCAATGTTGTCTTGAGGATGAAGTGGCGACTTTGTGCTAGGCATGGATTTGGTTTGATCGAAGGCTCCACTTAAGCCTTCTTATGTGGAGAACGCTAGAGTAGAGAGTGTAGAAAAAATAGAAGTGAATATTTGGTTTGTATGGCTTGTTTGATTGATGTGATTTGGGAAGCCTCTAGTTTAGGTGAGTTGGCTTATCCTACACACTCTTAATCATTAATCAGTGATGCGACATGTGGGTCTCATTATTCTCCTTGTTTCACTTGTCATTGGACCACTATAACATATGACCTTGTTCATAATAGAGTCTTCACACTAGTCACTATTATCATTGGAGTCAAACTTAAAAGTGTTTACACTTCTAAGAACATAAAATTCTTATAGTCAATACACCCTAAAATACTATAACACTAAAAATAACACACTTGTATAAAGCATAATTGTCACTCTATTATCGTCAATAGTGGCATGGTGTGATGATTAAGTTGTGGTGTTGTTTTTGCCATCAAGGTTCAAACCCTACTAGGGTGTTATTGTTGAATGGTTAAATTGGGGATGAGGTCCCCTATTTGTGACCTCACTAGTTCATAGCTCCAAGCCAAAAGCATTTACCCCTTATTTTAAAAAAATTGTCACTATTATGATCCAAGAATTTCATAATTTTAGATGTCCATCTTCTTTTTCATAAAAACAATAGATTATTTTGAAGGATATCTTGCAAGCACACAATGCTAAGTTGAGTGAGTCCATCCCCTTGCTTTAAAGTAGGATTTTGAGGTAGATATGTTATCCATGTATGTTTGAAGTATTCTTTGTTTCTCAATTTAGATCTCTAATGTTATGATTACAAGAAGTAAAAAGATTAGGGTTAGAATAATGATTGGTGTTTTTTGAAAATGATTATGATGTGAAAATAGAAGTGAATATTTGGTTTGTATGGCTTGTTTGATTGATGTGATTCGGGAAGCTTCTAGTTCAGGTGACTAGGCTTATACGCACTCTAAGCATTGATCGGTGATGTGGCATGTGGGTCTCGTTAGTCTCCATGTTTCACTTGTCATTGGACCACTATAACACATGACCTTGTTCGTAATAGAATCTTGCCACTAGTCACTATTATCATTGCACTTAAACTTAAAAGTGTTTACACTTCTAAGAACATAAAATTTCTATAATCAATATGCCCTAAAATATTATTAAAAATAACACATAATTATCACTTTATTATCATCAATAGTAGCATGGTGTGATGGTTAAGTTATTGTGGTATAAAGCATAATTGTCACTCTATAAGACTAATGGCCGATTTATTGAATATATGTCATGGTCGATATAATGTGAATATATCGCTACATGTATTAGCACAATGCTAAATATTAAATCGCATATATCATTATTGATAATAGGCGATGAAAATACATAAATTTAAATCTATTGTGTAAAGTTTATTTAACAACAATGATAAAGTGTCTTGGCGGAACCTAGTCGTCCCTCGTTGATTGACTCTGTTGATCCTTTGGTTGCTCTTGTTTCCTCTTCTACGCAGTTGGCTCCCTTGCTGTATGGTGGCTCCTTGCCCGAGGTGGCTATGGTGGACCTGCTCCTCTTGCCCCGCTTGGAGGATGTTGATTCCAAGTCTTCTTGGTCTATTATGCTGAGGAAGAAGAAGGGACTCCCCAAATCCATCGCTTCTTTGCGGCCTAGGGTTTTGGGAGTCAGACTAGTACCCTCAGGTTCTGGGGTTGTCTAGTCCTTGTTTGTTGTTCTACAATTGTTGCTCAATTGTTTCTATTTCTTTCCTAGTTAATGTTCTATTTTGAACTAGCTTCTTTTTGGCACTGTGGGCTTTCTGTGTGAAGGGTACAACAACCTATAAATGTTGCTCATCTTATCAAAAACAACAATGATAAAGTGTTGCACACTATATAAAATAACATGTTGAGTCAAAGATAAAGTCGCGTTGTAATGAAGGAGGTCGACTCATTGAAATGTGTTGAATGCTTTAGGTTGACCAAGTCAATTATGTGAAACGCAACCAAATAAAGTCTGATTTATTCCTTTGTTTAAACAACAAGCTTGTAAATAGGAAATGTGATGAATAGTTGGTACCATATTATGAATTTTGTTTCTTTTAGAAGTCTTGTAAGCTTGTAAGTCAATTTCCAGAATGAAACATGTGCTTTATGAACCATTCAAACTGTTGTTGGAAAGCATTGGGTCAATCTGATGTCCTGTTTGAGTGAGTATTAAGATAGAAATATGCTACCTTTTTGTTATCAAGCTGAGTCGATGGAATTAGGTAAGAAATGTCATTTCATAAGCCTTGTTTTTAGCCTATAGATGTTGGTTTTTGGGTATAAATAAGAGGCATTCTCGCCTCATTTGGATACACTTCTTTTATGCATCGTTACGTTGCTCCATTCTGTTGCATTTTTATAGAGAGATTCTTATTTTGTTGAGTTATTGTGAGGAAACTTTAGTGAGAGGATTTGAGATGGATTTGTTGCTAAGTTAATTTTAAGAAGGGACCAAGCTTGAGATCTACTGAATCAATTGGAATAAGCGATTAGTAGGCATGAGATTTTATTCTCTTCATGTTTTATGTTTTATCTGAAGGATTGAATGTCTTGCGTGTTTAAATTGGAATTGCATTTTTTTTCTTAAATAGAGTAATAATCTATTTGCTTATAAGAAAGGAAAAGTCTATTGATATGATATCCTTATGAGTGTACTTACTCCATATTAAGGAGTGATTATTTATCATCTATAGTATTACATACTAGGATTGATGAATTGGGAATAGTTTGTTAAGTTATTTTATGCAAAGTTGTTTTGTAGACTTAGAAAGCTCATATGTTATACCTGGGATTAGATTATCCATTGAAGGGGGTAACTTATGATTTTGCTTATTCTTAATTGGTAGAGACACCATTATGTTTTAGGAAAGGGGAATAGGTTATTTTTGAGGTTAATGGCTACCTACTGAAGGAAATTAC
This sequence comes from Sequoia sempervirens, assembly GCA_007258455.2. Classification (NCBI taxonomy): domain Eukaryota; kingdom Viridiplantae; phylum Streptophyta; class Pinopsida; order Cupressales; family Cupressaceae; genus Sequoia; species Sequoia sempervirens. The sequence goes on along the minus strand of VDFB02378430.1, from coordinate 15,911 downwards.
CTATGCATAGTTTATAATGGCCTAAAGTCAAATTGAGCTAGGGTAGTGTATGTGAATAGGATGATTGTCACTCAAAGTACTGAGTGAGAATACTTTATCCAAAGTAGTGTATTTTCCTTTGGCCCCATTGTCAATTCACCATGTTCCTTTTATGCATGCTAGTTCAGGATTGTAGTGTCTACAAGTTCTAGTTATGTAGGGCACAACACTAAGTTCAGAGTGGTTTTCATTACAAGGTTACTCCACCAATCTCTTTGTTGAAGGGTAGGGCCATAGATATCAGATGATAGATGTGTTGGGGACCGCATTTGAGTCTGTGGTTGGTAGAAAAGTGCTTAGGTGATGCTTCTCCTCCTTAGCCGGCAACCAAGATTTGAAAGGAGATTTCTGGACCATCTATATCTATTGCTTTGAAACTCGGTTGAGCTATGAATGTACTTGTATACAATAGTTGGAAAATTTGTAACATGAAATATTATTTTTGGAAATGAAATCAAAAATTGGAATTTGTTATGTTATCTATGTTCATTTGTTCTCCTTTGGAAAATAATTTTTTATAGCTATGGTTATTAAACATAGTTTATTTACTTGAAAGTGAAAACTTAGGAAATTTTCTTGTGTGAACAACTAGCATGTTACAAAGTCCTTAGTCGATTTATGGTTAATCTTGAACGGGTGCACTGAGATGCAGTAAAGGGAGTGTTTAGGTACTTGCGGGGTACTTCCGGGTATGACCTATGTTTTCATGGTTATCCTACCAGACCTTGACATTTAGTAGGCATCTGTGGATATGTGGATTCAAATTAGGCAAGTGACATTGATAGAAAAATATCCGCTAGTGGATATTTTTTCATGATGTTTGGTGGTGCAATAAGTTGGATAAGTGGTAGGTTGTAGTCACTTTGTGCACTATAAAAGCAGAGTACATGGCAACTACTCAAGCTTGCAAATAAGTCATTTGGCTTAAGAGACTATGTTCAGATATTGGTTTTAATGAAAGACATCATATCTATTGTGACAACTATAGTGCTATATGTTTAGACAAAAATCCTACTTCCATGCCAGAACAAAGAACATTGATGTATAGTTTCATTTTGTTCATGATAGGGTAGAAGATGTAAAGGTGAACTTGAAAAAGGTGGGAACTTTGGTGAATGTTGCAGATGCACTGACGAAGCCAATGACCATAGAGAAGTTCAGATGGTGTGCCAATTCTATGAGCCTTGTAGCTTGAGCAGTGATACAAAAACTCTTGTAAGGTCTTTGACAAGTGGGAGAATGTTGGGAATAAGGTGTCTCAACCTTAGTGAGTCTCATGATTAATTAATTAATTATTTGCCCCTAAGTTGCTAATTTTATTAATTAAATGCAAAAATATATGTTTCCAAATTGTTAAGTCACTTTGTGGGACCTAACAAAGAGTTGGCATCCTACGTGCAAGGTTCAAAGGATGAGAATGTGACACTTGTTACATGGGCACTCATTTGGGAAGAAACTTAAACACTAAAGCCTCTAAAATGTGTGCCATGATGACATGTGGTAGTCTAATTTGGAAGCAAGACTTTGGTTGTGAGCATATTCCTTTCTCGGAAAAGCGAAAGCAAAGGAAGGTGACACTTGTCACCTAGACGCTCATTCTAGCATTGAGCATTGTGAAAACCTCAAGGAGGAGCACCATGATGCCATGTGGCATGTGCTTGACTTGTTGATTGAAGCTTGAAAGGGAATGTTGCTAAATGGAGACTGAGATGTCATTGGGAGGGACTAGGAGTCAAGGTTGAGTTTTAATTTAGTAGTTGACTTGATTTTCTCTATGGGATGCCTAGCATGTGAGGTTACTTGATTTTTGGAGTTACAAGTCTTACATGTGCTTACATGTTGTTGCATGTGGTTACATGTAGCTACATGTTGTGATGGTTTCTAATTGGGTCACTCAAGACTTGTGCATGTTGTTGGTTTCAGTTTGTATGCATGCAAAAACTATGGGATTGACACATAGCAATTTTGGATGCCCATGTATGAGAGAAGTATAAATTGACGCCTTAGTGCATTTGTTTGTAATGTGATATTGTAATATTTGTATATACCGTTATGCTATCGAATTCACTCTAGAATTTTGTATCACAATGAATCAACACCTATAATAGCATAGACTCTGAGAGTTGTATTGTAATAACTTTTTACTATAATACAATTGATCTATACTTTGGTGTGTGGGATTTTTCCCGAAAGGATTTTCCCACATAAATTTTGTGTCTTATGATTTAATGCTTAAATCTGAACACAACTTAATGAATGTGCATTCTTAAATGAAACTGTAAAAGTTAAAGGATTTGAAACAAATTTTTGCAACCCTTTCCTAATTGATTTGCATTAGGAAAGCATTTTTGCACTCTATTTTCCTTTCAAAGTAGAGATAAATAAGGTTGTATTTGAACCATAATTAGTTCTAATATAAAATGATGTAATAAAAATTAGACCTAAAAAGTCTAATAAAGATGGAGGATAAACCCTTGGGTCAAATCCTATGTTGTTTAGAAATTTCAAAGTTTATCAAAATGTCAAAGGGAAAGAACCTCTACATAAAAAGATTTTGGTTGATTAAATAAATGCAATAAATAACAATCGATTAACCTACATTACATGAGTTGGGATTGATAATTAAAATTCATAAAAAAATTCTCAATTAAATGTGGGAAATTAAATAAATTAACTGCATGGATAATTAGATCTAATTCTATCACAATAATCTTTGTCTAAGTGTTAAAATGCATTTGCCAAGGTTTTGGATTTTTATGTTTTGTCATTGACGTATGAATTTGATTGTACTCTGTCTAGGTTCATATTTGTATGTGGACTTGATCTTTGCATATGTGGACATGAACCTAATACATGTATGTGAACTTGTTACTTGCAAAGATTATCTAATAAATCCTCATAGTTTACAACTTGTTTTGCCTTGCTATTTGATTTGAATTCAATAAAGATAGGTAGTGTTTGCAAGCACCTTTGAGAAATTTGTTGAGTTTTGAGGGTCATGTTCTCCTTAGACAAACCCTTGATTAACCTATTTTATAGTTGAGGACATCAAATAAGCATGGAATGATTATAGGATAATGTGATGCTAATGTGAATTCCCCTTTTTATCCATTTGTAAATCAAATTTAGATGCATCCTCTAATTATTCTCTATCAATCCTATATTATTCATTCTAATTATAGTTAATATTTAAATACATCACCCTAGCATTTAATTTTGTTCAGCTTATATTTTAGTTGGTTCATAATGACTAGTGAAAAAAGTAACTTTACACACTAGTTAATGTAATTAAGAACCATCTAGTCACCAACCAAGTCCAAAACATAAGGGAAGGGGCAAGTGTATGAAACTTTTGCAATTATAATTAGATCTAATATCACATTATTAAAATTATTTAATTTTTATATTACTCCAAAACTCTCTCTTTTTAATTAGCAAATAGAGGGTTGGCGAGTTCCTTGCCCATGTTATAAGATTAAAAAGAAAAAAGCACATACAACGTCTACAAAACTCAAACACTTTTTTAATCTTAGATAACATAATTGTAAATGAATTAATCACTTTACATAAATAATCTATGATGAAATAAATTCAATTGGTAAGCACACAATCAACATAGATTAGGTAACTAGGTTTGACAATCACAATACATACACAAAAATCAAATATGATGGATATGAGTACTTAGCTCCATAATTGATAATGAAAGAATGATGTTGTTGATGCAATGAATTGATTCATCATTATCTATAAAATTGATGTCCTTGGTTTGGTGCCTATCTTAAAATTTGTGCAATCTCAAAAAAATTGTGGTTCAAATATGAGCATCACAGGATCAAATCTTGAGTAGCATGAAATTTATGTGATGCATACAACTAAATTGTGATGCACAAGATCTAGATGTAAGGATGCACACTTGAAACATCATTTTCTTACACCTTATTAATAGCTATACTTATCAAAGTGATTCTAAGGACATCATTTAGGAGTTTGCTACTCAATAGATGAATAGATTCTCTTTAATCAAACTCCTTTGACAAGTTGAATTAATGGAAATAAGTGATATCAAAGACAAAATTCATCAATAATACAAATGATCTATCTACAAATGTTTTTTTGTCCCTTTAAAGATTAAAATATATTCCAATAATTTTTGTTTTTCTTATATTCCTTTATTGTCTAAATCCTTTAAATTAAATACACATTAAATATCCTTAAAATACAATGACAAAATTATATTTTATAAATATATATCAAATCAAGTCATAACAACTAATAACAAATAATAATGAGGAGTTCTAGGTAAAAATCTGTCTTCCAACTCAGAACATTTATTGATAAATGCACTAGGTAGTAGGCCAAATGGAGTCCACGAGTGCTTCAATATCTTTTTAAGTACAACTTCGTCATATGTGAATTATTAATAGTGTACCAAATTTTTGGAGTAAAGAAATATGCTTATCTTGCTTTAGTCTTCATGACTTTCTTTTTAATAAACAACCAACAATGGGAAGCTTATCTTGCTTTATACGTTCAAAAGCTGAATTATTAAATCTTTTGCATCTACGGCAAAGTAAGCATTGAAGAATCAGCTTTAAAAAAATCACAAGAATTTTATGGTTCCTAGGACTCAATCTCAAATTGCATTCCTAAAGGCTATTATATACCTTTACTCAAAAGTCTTTCCTTACCTCACACTCAACAATAATTGCAGCTTTTTTAAAAAATATGGATAAATGTTAATAGAAAAATATTAATTGAAAGTGTTTTGTTTTGATTAGAAGGATGCATTTTTCATTGTGTATCAAATTACGATGATTTATTAAGATTCAATTTTGTAGATTTTTTAATTTAGAATCAAGTATCTCCTATAAACTGTAGTATGTTCGATAAAAAAATTTCACATGACCAATGACGCTAGCGCGACACCCCCTCTGATACTAGGAGACGGGGAAAGACTAGACCTCATGACCTCTTGCTTGCAACAGGATGCTTTAGCCAATCGAGCTAGGCCCCCCGCCTCTTATTTTGTAGATTTTAAGTCAAATTTATTAACACATATTTTATGAGTAGTAATTTACATGAACCCATCTCTTATGAGAATACTAAATTGTCTTGTAAAATAAGACAATTTAAACATCTTGAAACAAAACTACTTAAATATTTTTTGGGCTTAAAAGTTCACAAGAAAGAACTTATAGCTAATCAAAAGACAAAATTAAAAAGACATGTAAAAAAACAAAATAAAATCAAAACAAACTGAATGGGATGAAATTAAATGCAAGATGCACATATCTATACAAAAGATGTTTTACCATGATATAACACAAAAAGAAAAGTTTTTTTTTACATGAGATGGTATTTGTTATAATTTTTGCACAGATTGAAACCTTGGTTTACGCTTGGCAATAAATGTAAGTATTTTGATTATGTAATTAATAAATGAAAGGTGGGGTTTGTTTTGGTGGGCTTGCAACATTAAAATTGTGAATATCTACAACGATGGGAGAGGCTAAAATTGAATGTCACTTGTATGACCTAATCGTTCACTTTGTAGTGCCTAAAATAATTTTGCATGTTGATTTGTGTTTCTTTTGTTTGAAACATTTAGACCTTTTATCTCTTTGTATGATTAGCCCAACATTTTTTATTGATGCAAATGCATAGTTATAATTTAAACAAACATGAGTCCAATGCAAGCCCCAATGTAAAGAGTATATTACAACCTACTATATGTGGGATTTTTAATAGAACTTCAACAAAATTTGGTTTGTTCTCTCAATATTTTCATAATAAAAATAGACCTTCATGTAGTAAATAAATTTATATCTTAACAAATTAAATTTGAATTTACCTTAAATTGAAAAAGTTCCTCCATTCACATTAAACCTTCAAATATACACCTTATATGTTTTGAACTTTATCGCATTAAACCTTAAAACCTAAACATTCTTAATGTTTTCACATTTAATATTTTGAACATAATCGGCTTAAACCTTAAACATTTTTAACATAATCAACTTAAAACCTACCTATTTTTAGTATATTCATATGAGATGTCATATTTTAAATCCAAAATACTTTGAATATGTTCACATTAAAATCTAAACACCTTAAATATATTGAATATTCACATTAAAGCTTAAACACTAGATTAATATTTATAACTTAAACATATCAAACCTTGAATAATAAACTCAACACTTTTAGCATTAAAGATCTCATGCTTCCATAATCTATAATTTTTTTTAATTGTATAAAAATTATACTACAATAAGATTAAACTATAATTTTTAATTACATTTGATTTTTAGAGCTTCTATTTGTCCACCATGTACATAATATTAATCTGTATGTCAATTATATCCCCCACAACAAGATTCTAGTAGCTCAAGAAGCCAAAAGATCCTCATCCACATTCCATTATCCATGATATTTTAAATTTTTGGAGAAACTGAATTCACACTTTGAACTTATTTCTGTAAAATTTAAAACCTAAAGCACTAACCCCTAAACCTTTAATTAAACTATAAACTATAAAACTTTGAACATGTTTACATTACACCGTAAAAACTAAGCCTTGAACTATAAAAATTGATATTTTTAATAAAAATAATGGATAATAGAATTTTATCTTGAATAAGTAACTAAAGAATATCAAAATCCTAAAGTGACATTTCCCCGAGGCCATCTAAAATGATGATATTTTAAAAAAAATACAATGTAACACTAATTGAAAACCTTATCTTTACATTGGCTTCAAGTAAAATGAAAAGTTGTAGTTTATGTCACAAGCCTAACTAAAATGAGGCTTCCCTAGTTCCTAACTTGACCTCGTGATTTAGGCATTCAAAGCACACCCATATATCAAATGGATAATATTTAAGCAATTGGAGCAAAGTGAAATGAACAATTTACATTATGAGTAAGTATTGCTTTTTAAAGTAAACAATAATGATAATTAGAAGCATTTGTTCTACTAAATATTCACTTTAAAATAATACTCAACATCTAGATTCTTTTTGAAGATTGCCACACAATAGCCAAGATGCAAAAGGTTAGCAAGATCTTGAAAGGGTACTTTAACAAAACTATTATCTTTTAGATGCTACTCTTAGATAAGAAAACCTACTACAAATTTCTTCTTTACATCTCTCATAAGGGTTGAAGATTGAGAATACAAATGACTTTAAAGTGGTTGTGTATTTTGTGTTGAGACAACCTCAACTAATATTTTCATTTTTTTCTTATAGACAATTGTTTTCAAACCTATTAGCAAACCATCTAATTATACACAAAATACTACTAATACAACCCTAGAGAACAACAACTCTTCTAATTCAAAATGATCTAAAATTATGAGATTGATCAAGGTAGAACCATGCAATCAATCTCATACTTTCTAAAAAAGTGCAATGAGGTGTCAATAACTTGTTCTCATAATTTAAAAAAAATCCTTTTAATTCCAATTTCTCGAGAAAGCTACAAAATCTACACAATACAAATAGATCAATAATTCTAATAAATATATAATCATCCATTTTTTCTTTTAAAATTTGCTAGATATAAATTCATTGTATCCATCTCAGATCACATGAGAAGAGTTAATAATGTAGATGATAAATGAGAAAGTTGAAATATGGGTGATAACACAAAGGCATGTCCCACTTTTTGATCTAAGTGGGACATACAAATCAATACCTATTTAATAAAAAAAAATTAAATTTTTTTTTTCAATTATACCAAACAAATCATAAATATATTGAAGATAGTACAAACTAATGATTTGATCATAAATATATTGAAGATAGTACAAACTAATGATTTGTCAAATTTCTTATGCAAATTCTATTTAAAATAAATAAATAGAAAATATTATTTTCTCATACTTTAAATATTTATAAAGTATTTCTTACATTTTTTTGTATTTTTTAATGAGTAATATTTTTCCATAATACATAATTTGAGCTAGAAATAAATTATTTTTAAATGAAATTATTAACATTGGTAATTAAAGCAGATATATTTTTATAATTTTTGGTTATATATTTTATTTATTATTATTTTTTTTAGGGGAAAAGTGTTAAATTAGACAAATAGTTTCTTATATTGCATAACTCTTTTCATATAACTCAACTTATTTTTTATTGAAGAACATCAATAAATAAGACACTCCTTTTTAATATTTTTGTAATAAACATATTTTGATTAAAAAATAAAAAATAAAAATATTAAATTCTTCTCTATTATTTGAAAAATTTATTCTTTATGGGGTGCATTCTAATAAAATCTCATATCATGATGACTTTGTTTGATCATGAAAAAGTGATTTCAATCAACGTGTCTAATAAAATCCTTCCATGTGGCTTGGAGGGAAAAGGGAACCACATGGAATGTTTAAGTCACACTCATACATTTCAAGAGTGTCATCTACAATAAATTCAATTTGGTTTTTTTGTCCTAATATTAGGATATACTATTTTTACGTAAATTGTTAAATCATCATGTATCCCATGAGTGGGATGGGGCCTTATGCTTTCACCCATATATAAATAATTTATAGCTTTGAAATAACACCCTAAACACCTAAAATTGACCACAATACAACATATCTTTCATGGATCCTCTTCTGCATTGAGAGGATAATCCACCAGTAATGAAATTAAAGGTTGAAGTAGGAAATAGATCCACTAAAATACCCACCTCCATAATATACATCCTTAGTAGGGATCAATATTGGATCCACACATAATTATCTTCTAAAGAATAATTATTAGAATTCATATAAGGCCTCCTTGTATCTTGAAATGCTCCAAATCAACAAACTTCCAAGATAACCACAACCATAAAGCACTCTCTCAAATGCCCTAACCTACTAAATTCCATGCCAAATTGATGATATTGGTCAATCAAAGCATACCCAACAAAACACCCTTTCCTAAAAGTTGACACCTATTAAAACCATATTTACTCATTGTGCCATGATTAAACACTAAAAAATACTTGACAAATATACAAAAGTTAACTCATGGAGGGAACCCCAAAACACACCACACTAATGACTTAATTTATAGAGAATAAAAAAACCCGCATGCTAAATTGGAGTAAAATATGACACCCATTACAAGAATTACCAATTAAGAACCTTCAAAATGCCATCTATACTAAAAAGATCAAAAGCAAGGAAAATAGTAAGTTACTTGAGCCACAATTAACTCCCAACTTTAGGTAATTATCAACATAATAACTATATTTAAACTGACACATATAAATTCCTTTTTAGTCCTTTCACAAGCCATGAAATAATGATAAAAGAGTGTTTAAAAATTATTGGAAGGATAAATTTATGAAAACAAGTCCCAAGATTCTACTTTTCCTCAAAAGTTTCAACTCCTCATACTCCCCCTGTGAAATCACAAACACCATTTCCTTTCTCATATCTCAAATGCTTATAACTTAATCCTATTAATGTCCATTCTATGGTGATGATATTAGATCTGGGTGATACCTAAATGACCTAGGGCTTTGTCTATTATACAACACTATAGATTTAAAGTTAAATACTTTATGCTTGAGTTGGCGGTTGATAGATAATTGAGTTAAGTTAGTTTGGGCCCATGATAAAATATTATTTTAGAAAACAAAAGTTAAAGGATACACCAGTGATTTTTGACTAGGCTCATGTCCACATAGGAAGGCTTGACCTAGGACTAAAAATAGCATGATTAAAGTTTGGATCTAGATTACTAGGAAATTAGGACTCAAGTTCACATTGAGTGTTAATTCTTGCATATAATTACACCATTTGAGAACAAGACTATTGCACAAGAGACAAAGGGTTAAAGTGATCCCAAAATGAGTGAAGAAAAGTGTCAAGGATGCAAATTCCATCTCTACATTTCCCCCCACTTTGTCTTACATGTGAATTACCATGCATCATGCATATCAAAATAAACAAGCAACCAACATGAAAGTGACGAGAAGACCATGTAAAAACAATATGGATACAAATGACATTCCATTTTCACTTTGTGTAATGAAGATGATGTAGAAGGATCTAGAGTGTAAGAGAAATCTTGCATCACCCAAAAACACTTTCTTTCATGTTTGTTTTATTTTGTAAGTTTTCAAACAAAGTCACTATCATCATTTCTTAGTACCGAAGTCAATTCATACTACAAATGCATATAATTTTTTTAGTCACCATTTTAGCATATTAAAATTTTAAATAGAAATATTGTTGCCCAATAAAGTGTATTCATCCAAGAGCCTCCAAATTGATACAAGAGCTGTAAAACATCATATTCTAGCATGCCACATTATTTCAAAGTGTTTTGATTGTTAGTTAATGTGATATGAATTGTCAATTTTTTTATGGAGGACCTAATGAAGCCATACACCAAACATTTGAATCTCACACCAACATTTGAAGACATTCATAAGTGTATTGGTCCCAAGAAGGTTCATGAATATGACTATATTGAGTTGCCATGTGCTTACATCTTATCATATTCATCTCAAGAACGTCCTTCTATGTGTTTCCATGTGCATTAAGCATTGTACCACTTTGTTGGTTGGTACATAAATAACTTATTTTTTTGAACTTGCTATAAAACATTGTTATTTTATATTAGAAGGTAGTTAACAAATACTAACAACTAGCTCATCACTAGCTAATGAGAGTTTGATAGCAAATTAAGAGTATAAAATATCAATGAGCATCATCTATCGCATATTAGCTTAAAATTTTGTAATGCAAGAACCACAAATTGAGTGTGCCTATAATTCATTGTAATTGGAGATGAAGGTCCCATTCTATTGTACACCCTTATGACAAAGACCAATAATGCATTTTAAACTATGAATTAAAAAATTCATTATTTCATTCATATTGTGTTATTACTATTCCATTGTGTTGAATGCTTGTTGTGTTGGCTACATGGTTGGATACATTTTAATTGATCCCTTCATTTATGACTATGTTAAGTGGTATTTGAGAAAAAAAATAATCCTAAAAATGGAAAGTGATACAAGATATCTTCTAATGCTAGGTGTTGAGTACAAGGTATTAGAGGAAATCTATTTGAAAATATATCGCCAAATTTGAGGTAGTTTGCATCTCAAATATGAAAATCAAGATGTCTCTATGAAGAGTGAGTAGAGGTCAAGGTTTTGCTAATATTACTAGAAGAATAAAAAATATTTGAAATGATGAGATATGTATAGATTAGGTTGGATGTTGTTAAAGAGGATAAAATAAGGGGCCATAAGCCTATGCATGATGAGAGTGATAGAAGAAGAAGAGATGTGGTAGGAGAATGCACTATTTACCAAGCCAGTAGTGGAAGAACAAGAAGAAGAAGATCTAGGTTAGGTAAAGATGTTGAAAGCCATTTAAAAAGCTAGTGAGAGATCTATAATTGATATTGCTAATTATTCTTATAGTTTGAAAATTCAAAAGATTGAGATTGAACAAATGGTCTAGACTTGAATATTTTGATTTTAAGGAAATTTTATATCTTCAAAAGGTCGGGTTTTATATTAAGACAAAATTGAAAGGACAATTTTGGTGGAAAGAAGTACAGTTAGAAAGAAATATGAGAAGGAAATGATAGATGAATGGGGTAGGATGATGTCAAAGTTGAAAAGTTAATTTATACCTATATATTATCAATTAGATTTGTTGAAAATATTACAAAATTTGAAGAAAAAAATAGAAGAATGTGAATGATTATATTGAAGAATTTTATAAAATGATAACTAGTGTTGGACATAGTGAAGTTGATCAAGAAGAGATGACAAGATACACAAATAGATTGAGAGGATTTATCCAAGAAGAATTGATTATATTGAGATTATAGACAGTTGAAGAAGCATATCATTTTCCCTAAAGGTAGGGGTTAAATTGAACAAAAGGTTTCAAATGAGGCAAAATAAAAAAAGAGTAAGAGGCAATAGATTCTAAAGAGGAAGAAAATAAGGCAATGATAGAGATCATTAAAATGAAGATATTAAATAAAAAGGAGGTGATTGTTCATACAAACATAAGAGATTTGATGGATATCAATGAGGAAGAGGAATATATGGTGGAGACAGTGAAAGATCATTCAAAGGAACTTATTTCAGATGTGTCCAATCGAAGGATAAAGGTATGGGTGTCCCTGATATTAAGGAAGCAATATCAAAAGAATCAAAGGAAGTGCAAGAGTTGCATATATAGATAAAGAGTAAATTGAATCACCAAGTTGGGTGGATGAGCTTAAAATAGGTGAGTCATTGTTGATAATATAAGTTTTATTAAAACTTGGCAATATAGATAGAGATGAGTCAATGTAAGGAAGAAATATATTTAGAGCAATATGGAAGACTAAAGATAAGTGTTGTAAAATTATCATTGATAGTGATAACATAGGCAATCTAGTGTTACGTGAAATGGTTGATAAGTTGAAGCTAAAAAGGGATAAAGCATACTAATCCATATATAATTTCATGGTTACATAAATAAGATAACTTATTGGTGAGTAAGCAACACTTGGTTAAGTTCAAAATAAGATCATATCATGATGAGGATTTATGTGATGTTGTATTGATGGATGTATGTCATTTATTGTTATGGAGAACATGGTAATATGATAGACAAACTATACATACTAGTAGGGAAAATACTGACTTTGATGAAAGTAAAAAATATATTTTGACACAATTGAAAGTGAATGAAAGGCAAGTATGTGGTAATACCATAGTTTGTTTGGTGGATGGTAGGAAGTTCTTAGATAGTATAAATCATGAGAAGTATTATGAATTGATTCTAAGAGTATATGGTAGTGGAAATGAAGGGAAGGATCCATGAAAAATAAGTGAGCTATTGACAAAATACAGTGACATAGTACCAAATAATATGTCAAATGGATTACCATCAATAATGAGTATATGTCATCATGTGAATTTGATTCTAGGACAATTATGTCAAATAAAGTTATACACAACACTAATATATAAAATGAAGAGTTGAACAAACACGTGCAAGAATTATTAAATAAAGTGAGTTCATATGTAGTGATTAGAGAAAGTTTGAGTCCATGTGTGGTACCAACAATACTAGGAGGTCAAAGAAAGAAGTTGAGTGGAGAATGTGTACAAATTCAAGAGCAATAAATAAGATCACAATCAAGTATTGATTTCCATTGCCTAGGATGGACAATTATTTGAGTGGTAAGTTATGCCCTTTGGATTGACTAACACACCTAACAATTTTATGAGATTGATGAGGTATTGAAGCAATATTTTGTTAAGTTTGTCATTGTTTATCCAGATGATATTCCAATTTTAGTAAGATTGGGGAGGAATGCTTTTAACATGTCAAATCAATGTTATAAAGATTGAGAGAAGAGAAATTTCTTATCAATTTTACATTCAATTTGCATTATATTGGGTTGCTTTAGAACATAACAACATTAAAGGATGAGTTTGATTGCAAGGTATTTTATTAATACATTTACTTAAGAACTATTGAAATGAGCACAAAATAAGGCTTAATCTATTCCAATTGGGCTATTAGAATATAAACTTCAAACTTGGACATAGTTGAATTTGTATGTATAAGAATCAAACTTTAGTAGGTGACATACATAAAATTAACAAATCTACTAGAACAAGGGCATGCTTACATGCGGCTTGAACCATGCCCACAAGAATTAGACCTAAGGGGATGGTCTAACATGCCACCATTCACACTATCAAACAATGAATATGAAGACTTTTACTTAGTTACACACATGCTTACAAAATTAAAACATAATTAGGGGGTGTAAGCTAGTTTTCATAGGGTGAGATCGATTAAGAACCATCACAAGGGATGCTCTAACTTATACATGGCACAATAATGTGCCCTTAGCTCCAATCCTATGCGTGTGGTAATTGAATCCAAAATCATAGCCTACCAAACAATTATCTTCATTTTTAGATCACAACCCCAAGACGTACTTTGCTCAATCAAACCTAAGTGAACATCTCGACATGCCACCTTCATCATTAACACACCACAACTCTTAAAATATACACAATACCTTTAAAACTTACACCTAACCTAATTATACATTCAAACCTAATTGAACTTCATCATTCAAACCTAAATTAATACCCTACTACACTTTTCATGTATCACCTAAACCTAAAATCAAAGATACCAATGACTCGAGGTCCTCCACTTACCCCCAAATCTAATCCCTAACATAAATGAGATCCATGCATCTTCTAAAAGAGAACCATAAACAGATTTGTTGAACTCACCTCAAAAGCCCACCAATCTGAGTTGTCAAACTAAATCCACAAGTAACCATTTGATGGATCCTTTTTAACACATCATCTTCATACCCATAGGGCAGTCCACTAGACGCCTCAGATAGACCTTTTTTCCTACACGTTTCCCCCACGCCTATAGCAAACCTTAGTCAAAGGAACAAATAGAAATGCAGCTCCCCTATTCAAATCTGTAAGCGAGGAGGCTGCAAGGAAGATTCATACAAAACGTTTGTTTAAATACCGCACATAATCGTCAACCATTCTCTATCATTCGTTTTACAATTTCCTTCGCCATCAAGTCTCTTGTATTTTTGTTATTGCTTCTTGTTAAGAGCAATTAATTGGGAAGTTTTGCGCATTTTCGTTATCCCGTGAATTGAAACCGAGATCTACCCGGTGGTCGAAATATTGCTCAAAATTCTTTAGGCGTATCGATTCGATAGCAGATCGGCTGCAGTTTTTCAAACATCAACATGAATCCCGAATAGTAAGTCTGCAAATCCTCGAGATCTCACGTTTTTCTGGTTGAATTATAAGGTTAGGGTTAGGATTACACATTTTTGTGAAGTATAAAGTATAAATTATGGGTCAATAATAAAATCGATGCGAGGAATAATGAGGTTATATTCTTTTATATAATTCGAAATATGTGAGTTAATCAAGATCTAGGTGAAATTCCTAGCCAGGATTTTGAATATCCTGATCTGGGTCATTTTGAATTTTATGGGTAATTTGATTGTCTTTATAATCTTCAGATTTTATCTTGAGGATTGATTTACTGCACCCTTTGATGGAAGCTACCTAAGCCTGTGTGATTTTATTCATTTTAGCTCTCGAATCAGATTTATTGTAGGCTCAACTGCCAAAGGGTAGTTTTGTTAATCTATTATTTGTTTGATAAGCGGTTTCTGGGAATTTGTTCTTATCTACTTAAATTTTTGCTTATCTTTTGTGCAATAGGGCTCGGTAACATGGTCCATGGAATGGGATTTGTATTTATGATATTTTTGAGGATATCGTTTTGCGATTAATTTTTGTGCTTCTAAATCAGATGATGTTTGTTGATCTTACATTTTTTTTAGCCAGTTCCCTCCAGTCAAGCCATAGGCTATTGATAGGAATACATAGTAGCACATTTTTGTCTTTTTTTTTAATGTAGTTTACCTTGCCAGAATTGATATAATGGTAGGCTCTATAGAAGCCTGCATCCGTTGCCACCATGGTGTCTTAAAATTTGCTTTTGAGATGATACCCAATTGGGTAGTCCAAATCCCTTGTAGGTTGTCCAGAAGCGAGGCTAATGAGATTCTCATTTGCAGTGAAGTGGTGATACCTTCTGCAATTACAATTTATCCTATGTCAGCAGGATCATCTTTCTGGCGGGAAGTGGTGCATATCCCGTGTTGGACAGTTTGTCTGCTGCTGAATCGCAGGTTGTCCTTCTAATAAGCATGAGATAAATTTTTACATTCTTTGGCATCACTCGTTCGAAATAATTAAAAATCTAAATCAAGCAGGCAGTATCTAAATATGGTAATACTACTAAGAATCCATCCAATAACTAAAGCCTG